>CAJQTU010000040.1:2305925-2526481 GCA_906901685.1 Desoria tigrina
CCTACTTTAAGTTAGATGATAAAAAACATTAATTTTGACTTCACCCAACGGAACACTTAAACCCGAAACCAGAGGGTTTTTTAACAAGGTTTGAACTTTGACTTTCAGGAGACATAGGCACACTCATTTAAAAGCTATTATAATTCTATATAGTTTCTTAAGGAAAACGAGTAGTTGTATTTAGAATTTATTCCACCTTGGGATAACTAAACGATTGATTTTTTTCGTCGGATTGGTGGGGATTGGAGAAACGGTTCAAAGGCCTTGTCCCTTGTCCCATAATTAATTGAATGATATTTCACTCCCTATCCATAAGCATTTAATTATTAATTGAGTATCGATATCTCACCATTCCTTCACAGACGGATCTACTAATACTACAAGTTAGTGGTTTTGGGGAATCGATTGATGCGTAATTCAATTAATAAATATAGCCAAAATTCACCTGAACAGACTTGTTAAGACTTGATGAGTGCTGTTTTCCTCTAAATAAATATCTAAAATTATATTTCCATCAAATCAGAGTCTGAGGAACTTTTGAAAGTTATTATTAACTTTAATCCGCGTTTAAGATTTACAAAAAATTGTCGTCTGGAATGAAATATGACAAGTTGCCATTGATTACTCAATCGGGTTCGAAATACGACGATTAAAGACAAGTCTTGTTTTAAGGGCGCATATTACAGGGTGTTTCTTGCATGATGTGCCTAATCTAAGGCCACTTATGATGGAGCAGTTTTTTCTACAAATCAAGATAGTTTTAAGCCTTGAAATCTTTTCATTAAATTGATAATCACAATATATTGTTCATTCGGGTTAGATTTTGAGCCACCCCAAAAAAATAAAACGAATTATTACAAAAACACATCTAAATTTTAAAATCGGAATAATAATACTTGTAACAATTTTTTACACTAGAATGATGATAAGTTTTGGTCAGATTTTTGCTGGTGTCTCAATTGAAGCTTAGCAGGTGAGAAAATAGCAAAAATAAGACTAATGTTTTAAAAAACACGTGGGGAGCAAATGCTTTCTTTCAACCCAATTATAATATTATATCATGGGAAGATGGAAACAGAAAGCGTAGCGTAGCTAGCTTTGGATTGCGTGTTTTTCGCTTTCATAATTAGGTTGAATTAAATAAATTTCCAAAGAACAATACAGGTCCGTTTAACATTCTAAATGACCTTGAGACAAATCTTAAAATATTTTAGACCTCATCTTTCGAACTGATTTTATCGATTTTCTCTGAATTTCCAATCCATCAACGCAAGTTTTGAATTTTTTTAGTTTCAAGGCCAAATTTTAGTGAAAAAGCAATAGTGATCTTGACACAAGTCTTACAATACAACTTTACAGGCATTTTCAAGATCTTGGGTAAGATGGTTTCGAATCTTTGAACAATAGCGATGGAAAAAAGATGTATTTAGACCCCACGTAAAAATAAGCTCATAAACGAACATAAATTATGGATTGGGATTTTACATTTGCATTTTTATCAATCATGAAAAACTTGATAGTTTAAAACATGCAATTCAATGGGGTAATTGCTAAAATAAAAATTTCAGTAGCCTTAGAGTAATTATCGAACTAATTTGTCCTCCCTTATCCGAGACACCCTGTATAATAAAAGACACTGTTTGAAGCCGCAATGCTGATATAAAATAAATAATCAATTAATTATGTCAAAGCTGAACAATATAAAACCGAATGGTTTTATTTTGAGTTCGTTTGAAATCCAAGCAACAATGAGAATTTTCGTAGAATTGAGACGGGAATTCCTTTTGTGAATTACGGGATGTTTTATATTAAAAAGTGAGGATAAAAAGTCAGTGAATTGGGGTGAAGTCGGCTACCCACTCTGGGTTCAGATGGAAGAACTATCCGATTTCGGTCTGAATAAAACCCGGATAAAGTCCAAAAAACGGGGAATCGATATATCTGTCCCAAAACTCTCAACTTCTCTCCTCATTTATTCCGTTCTGCCAAAGGACTATTTAGAAACCTCGTCGAAAAATCCAACCCAAACAGTTAATAATTTCAAAAGCATAAACGAGGATAACATAATCCGAAGACAGAGTGCCGTTAAGTGTAAAAAAAAAGTTGATTAAATCGAAATTGAAAATCTAGCTGTTGAGATTATTAATTATAAGCTTCCGATTTGCATGTGCTTTGTAATATGACAATCAATGATAAATGTAAAGACTCAGCTTAAAAAATAGATTCAGACCGTTTTGTGATCTATGTATCGAAAATGGAGACGTTGGAGAATGTCCTGGGTGTCATAAATGGAAATATTAGTCCATAGCTTCTGTAGATTTATTGAGAAAATACTGGGAGGATGTTTAGAGTATTTGTGAAAATCATTGAACTCCATAAAAGCTGGACTTTCTGATTTTACAAATTAAAAAACATGAAATTTCATGAAATTGTAGTTCAAGATCTTTGAGACGCAGAACAAAAAAAAATTAAAGAAAAATAGAGCAGTATTTCCCTTAATAGAATTCCGTATCACAAAATCTTTAAAAAATAATACATTAAAATTTCTTCAAGTATGCTTAATTTTGAGGAAACTGGAAACTCTCTAGTTTAAACCCAACGTAGTTGTGTTTAGTAGTTCTCAAATTCAGGCCTTCATCTCTCGGACAATAAGTCTGGGTAGTAATTCGAACTACGGGATATTTGTTCAAATTCTGATTGCATTGCTTCTAAATATTAAAAACATTAAAAGCCACTAAAAACAAAACTGTTTCATTCAAAATCCCTTCCTCGAACACATTTTAAGCCAAAGATTTTGGGACATAATTTGTCCGTAACGTTAAAATGAGCTTATTCATCTCGGAACTCAAATTTTGACATGTGTGACAAAACTACTCCAATCAACCACCTATACAATAACACAACCCAAATAATATACCCGCCCCCTCCTAATAAACTTTGAATTAAATTAAGTAAAAATTAATCAGTGTTTACGAACGGTCCTGGATGAGTAGCAACGCAAAAGAGGGCCAGAGTTGGCGGAGAAAGTGATTGGGCCGAGGAAGAAGGTCTGTCAGATATCCACCTCAAAGTTTAATCAACGCTCAGATAGACGCTCTTAGCCCAAAAGCGCTTATCATTGATTTTTACTCACTGCTTCCGAAACACCAGAATCCAAACCAACATTTCCAATCCAAAGACCCAAGGATAACCCTCCCTTACAACAAATTTAAACCCTCTTTACAAATAAGACATTTATATTTAATCAATATAATCTTTACTTTCAATGCTACAATTTCTCTTATAAACTTTTCAGCTTATTATTTTATTTTTACTGTTATTGAATATTTAGGACAATATCATTATCCGGATCATATACGAATCCTCATCACCTCTGAACCAAGGCTGCATGATAAGTTTGGAAGAGGAGCCCTTTATTAAGTGTTGAAAACACTTTATGTGAATGACCCGTCCATATGTCCGTCCGTCCGTCTGCTGGTGCGATAACTGACGAATGGCTTGACCTACGGTCACCAAATTTTGTACACTTGTTCCTTGGGTCCTAACATAGGCTAACAATAAGTTCGAACTTGGGTAAAGTCGGTAACGCCCCCTGTCCCTCATAAATTTAACTAATAAATTTAAAATACCATTCAATTAATAGAAAACTCTTCAATATTTTGAAACTGAGGCTTAGGTAGTTTACATTGCAACTCTCCTCTACACAATACTACACATGCAACTCTCCTAAAGCTACATCTCAGGGTGAGAAACCGGGGCTTTTAGGGGAAATTGAGATATGGGTTTTAAACGATTCTCATGTGTAATTGTTTATTTTTAATAATAATAGAGCATCATTGAAGTATTCGGGACCACTCCCACTGACACCAGGGTGCGAAACCTGGTGTTTTCGACACTTGGTTACACCCGTTGCATCGGTTTATTATGTATCGGAGATACTTCATATTTTCGTTTGTGGTGTCTGTCTCTCTGTCTGTCGGTGTGATAACTGGAGAAACTTTCAACTTTTTCGAATATGGGTCCTAACACAGGTCAAGTCCTAACTCAGAAGTTGGGCCAAACCGACCACACCCCCTGGGTTCCACCCAACTACTCTTATTAACTAACTACCACCACCATGTAAACCACCGTCAGCACATGTAACCACTCCCATTGTCACCTAGGGGTGTGACCGCACATTGTGAGGCAAATGTATTTTCTATCTTCTAGTACAAAGTATTTTCTACTTTCTGGTTCAAAATATTTTTAAAGATAAAAAATATAAAACCAGAAAAATAACATAATTTGTATTCAATGACAGGAAACTTTAAATAAAATTAATAAAATGGTGTCAAGTCAAGGATGGTTTCAAAGATGGAATTTTTCAGAAGAACTTAAAGATGATAACTGAGGGCATATCAAATAGTTATGGACATGATCCCATTGTTTGAAAACATTGTAATACTGAACTATTATGCATTGACTCTCTTAGGATAACACGTGCTGAGTTTGCAGTCAAGCAAAAATCGCATAATCGATCCGTAGATTTTCGTTTTAATTCTAAACCATAGATCTATATATAATATCTATGTTCTAAAGTCCTAAACTCATCTGCAGAACCTCATTCGAATTTTGAACTAATGATGCCTGTAAAATAAAGTAGGCGTATGCCTAGTCCCTTTCTGAATTTGGCATTCAAAACATAACTTCAAAACTAGATTGCTTTAAAATCTCGAAAAAATCGATAGTGAATTCAAAAGTATTTCAAGCAGCATTGACTTTGCGTTTGTTCTATATTAAAACTATATACTAATTTCATCCAGGCTTCTTCTATCGCTCAAATCAGAGCAGAAAATTGGTTTTTATTGGAAAATCTCAAAAACATTTAAAAAGTCCAGATTTCTACAAAATCCGAAATAGTTTAAATTTGAGAAAAGCTATCTTCTTTCTTAACCCATTTCAAAATTGTCTGTTTCAAAACAATTGGTAATTAAAATCAGTGTCAGTATTAAAAATCATACGGCATGTGTGGAATACTGTTAGAAAGTTCATAAATCTTACTGACAGTTTCTGAGTATTTAAAATTTAAAAATTCATCAAAATATAAACGGTTTAAAATAATCAAACCAGATCTGAAAGTACAGCTAGTAACTATCGAGATAAGTGGTTATCCGGATTCCAAGAATATAGGATAAGTGATGATAAGATACATTGTTACGCTATATTTTAACACATCGATATGTAGGATTAAAACAGAATCAACGGAGCCCAGGTGATATGCAAAACATCCTTAGTGTTTAAAAGATAGGTGAATAGTTTCACATTTCGACACATCCGGTTATTTTATTCAGTGAAGGCCTTCTATTTTTGCTCATCGAAGCATTCGTCTTCACCCGCTTTTCCGGTCTTATCGAAGCGTCCTTAAATGAAGGACGTATGGGGTCAAGTAAAATCAAAACATACGGGGTCAAGTAAAATCAAAATTTTGAAACAAAAACAAATCCATCCAAAATTATTAGTTTCTTATTTTTCCAAAATGTAAGATCGAAGCCCATCCCAATGAACATAGTTTCATACGGTAAAAATTCTGACTTGAGAATTTTATTCTCTTTCTATCTCCACTTCACATTTTCTTTGCACATTATTATGTTCCTGGTTGATTTTTCGTTCAATTTTAACGCGGCGCAAAAGTAAACAAAAATTAATATGCAAATCAAAAGAAAATTAGCGATTTTCAGGAAATTTAATGTTTCCACCCTGTATATAATTGATTGTTTTGTAATGTGATGCTGCAGAGCTCTCACCCACCATCCTCCTGCCTACAGAGCCAGACACATCTACGACCTACTATAATGAAGGCCCATCCACTTCCCACGTTCTCTTTATAATAACGGACCTCCCATAAGCTACGTTATTCAGTAACCTTACCAGAATAAACATTAGTCTTATTAAGAAAATCTAAGGCATAAGTCAAGGGTTGAATTTAATTTGTTGAGATATGAAGAGTTACTTAGGGTTCGGATACCGGGGTTTGTGATGAAAAGTGTAAAGTCGGCCCTTTACATTGAGATGGAGGAACGTCTTTAGGAATAGTTTCGACTTTCGAGAAGTGAAGGGTTTCACAAAACTACTTCTGCCTCAATTCGATTCAGTTACTTAGGGGTTTCAAGATAAGTTCTTCATGGATGATGCTTTTTCCTGACTATAAAAAATGGGTTGAGCTCATGTAATGCAAAAGTATTGCTGGTTTCAGAGGATTATTGTTAATAAACTAGACGTAGGCAAAATTAGGCGAATTTAAAAAAAATTAGTTTAGAAAGGCGATATCGACAATGGGGACAGGCGAGGAAAGATTCAGGACAAGGGGGAGGCGACAAATGCGTTTTTTTAGAAGTTTCATTTTTAAAATGTTACAATTATGTTTAACAGAATGAAAGGTTAATTTGTTTACCTTTCAAACTTAGCATTTGGTTTTGATCTTGTTTAAATCAAAGTTTATAAATACTATTGGATTTAGAAATCTGAAGATTATATTCTCCATTCACATCTCTTCAAATTCATAGACTGGACAGTCAACGTTACTAAATTACCATGTACCCAAGGATTTTGGCTTGCAAATTTTATTCTAATTCTCCTATCGAACATTACTTTTACAGAAACTCAAGAAAATTATTTCATAGACATAAATAGGTATTAGGTTGTTCATTGTTCATTGTTTATTTATTAAAGAAAAAACCCTTTAATGGGTTCAAGTTGTCCATCATCTGTCCGTTCGCACTCTAACTTACTTTGAGAGGTATATCAAAAAATAATATCAAATATAATATGAATAGAGATAGAGATAACTGGAAAGTAAATGTGGTCCAATATATAATAATCTCTTTATAATGTTATGTAACTATATGTATCTTTAATTTATATTTCAGTCTGCAATGGGTGATCAGAGATTTTGTGCTGGAGGTGGACATCCTATTTATTCATATTCAATAAAAGGTGCACAAACATTGCACAAAATTCCCAAAAATAAATATGGAATGGATCAGATATGGAGCCCCCAGTTTCTAAATTAAGAGGATTATTATAATCATTGAATGTTTGAATTAGTTTGAATTAACAGGTAAAGATAAGTAAGAAATTTTGTGCTACAGATGTGAGATCATTTCTGAAAGTTCGGAAAATATTCATAGGCGCAAATGATTAGGCGGAAAATTTATGTAGAGGCGCAAATTGTACATAGGCGCAAATGATTAGGCGCAAATGATTAAGCGGAATTGCTTAGAGTTAAGTGGGGGCAAGTTCATCCGAATTAGGGGGCAAATTCAGATTTAGAGGGGGCACATTAAATTTAATCCTTAACCGAAGGGGTGTGGCTGAATGTCTTTGCATGGTATTACTAATTATTGTAATGATATTTTTATTGTATTATTGTGTAATATTAATATTTTTAGAGTACTTGTGTAGTTTGCAGGCAATAATTCGCGGAATGCGAACGATTTGGTTCATATTGCCTTCTTTTTAACCGAAATTAACAAATAATCTATAGATCTAAAAATTGTTGACACTAGATCAAGCCATTTAACAGTAATTTCGTGGAGAGATGGACAAATGGAAAAAGCTTCTGCATAATGTGTTTATCACATTTTGAACATTATGCATGAGTAAAGACCAATTATGGTAAAACTTTTTTCTACAACTGAAATAAATATGAAATATGCAGGCGAAAAACATATTAAATTCAAGCCCGTCATTCACTCATTTAAAAATAGATTACTAAAGATAGAGATTCCTAGATGAAGAATATTTGGGTACAAATAAAAATATAATTGTATCAGTTTGGTTATTGATTTTTCTTACATAAAGTAAGAACTGCAGCTAAAAAGATGTCAACAAACGGTAAGAAATCCGGTAACATCAAATCCATCCTTAATTTTTTTTATAAAATAATTAGCTATTAGCAAATGAATGCTGACGAACAATGCAGTTCCAGGTAAAATTTCTAGTCCCGAAGCGAAGAATAAAAACCTGTTTCTTATGATTTTACAAGTACTTATTTTAGACGACCTTTTCATCAATTTATATCTGTAGGTTTATAGCTAACATTTAATTTTTTACCAATTCTTAACTTGGTCAGACATTCATTTGCATTTGGCTGTGTCGTTTCATTTTGGTAATCAAAAGCACTTATAAGACCGATGCTTCTGGATCTGGAATCACGGATAAAATCTTTGGCAAGTTACTAACTCCGAATATATATTGTCTATCTGTGATTCAAATAGGATTGGAATGCAAATAACCCAAAATATTGTGAAACAAGTCGTAATAACAACAAGACTGGTGGGGAGGCCACGAAAAGTTGGGCAGGGGCCATTTAGTTTTGCCGGAGGCCCAGCAACGGTACTATTCGATGCATGAGTTCAGATACACCAACTTACCCCTATCTACATCGAATAGCACGGTATCCCACCCCTACCTACCTCGCCTAGCTCGGAATCCTACCCCTACTTACCTCGCATAGCTCGTTATCCTACCCCTACCTACCTTGCATAACTCGGTATCCTACCCCTACCTACCCCTAATTACCTTGCATAGCTGGGTATCCTACCCCTACCTACCTCGCATAGCTCGGTACCCTACCCCTACCTACCCTTAACTACCTTGCATAGCTCGGTATCCTACCCCTACCTACCCCTAACTACCTTGCACAGCTCGGTATCCTACCCCTACCTACCTCGCATGGCTCGGTATCATACCCCTACCTACCTCGCATAGCTCGGTATTCTACCCCTACCTACCTCGCATAGCTCGGTATCCTACCCCTACCTACCTCGCATAGCTCGGTATCCTACCCCTACCTACCTCGCATGGCTCGGTATACTACCCCTACCTACCTTACATAGCTCCGTGTCCTTCCCCTACCCACCTCGCATATATAGCTCGATGTCCTTCCTCTACCTACCTCGGATAGCTCGGTGTCCTCCCCTACCTACCTCGCATAGCGCGTTCTCCTACCCCTATCTACCTCGCATAACTCGGTATCCTACCCCTACATACCTCGCATAACTCGGTATCCTACCCCTACATACCTCGCATAACTCGGTATCCTACCCCTACATACCTCGCATAACTCGGTATCCTACCCTAACCCTATCTTCCTAACCTAAATCAACGGTTTTTTTACATTTTGGCGCCTGCCGGCGGGGCCCCTGCCGGGGGCAGGGAAGTGGGGCGTTCAATGCTATACTGCTCAGTTTACCAGGCAAAAATTAAGACAGTACAACAACAATCGAATGTTACAAAAATCAACGTGTAAAATTCCATGATAAAAAATGAGGAAAACTCGTACAAAACTGATTTTTAATCGATTTTTGGGTTAGTATTTAGCGCATATCTCACGAACGCTTCGGAGATATGACAATCTGGTTAGTGATACAAACTCCTAATTAAATTGTTTACAAACATTTACATCATTTTGCCCTCGTTTAAAATCATAAAGCACCTAAAAATAAATAAAATCCGAAAAAACCCGATTTTTACCCGGTTTTCGGGTTTTATCTCGAAAGTTTTTGTTACATTCGCGGGTTTTTGTTGCAGATTTGGAATCTACGCAAAATTTGCGAGAAAATGATATATAATATGTCGATATTGAAAACTATGACCAAAACCATATGTAATCGTAGTAGCGTATACTAATAAGCAATAAATCAATTCTTAGATGTTACAACTGAACATTGTATTTTGTATACCTGACCTGAACATTTATAAAACATGACTATTATTTTAATTTTTAACGCCATAAATACTCAACTTGGAATTCCAAAATGCAATTAGTAAATCTAGTATTATCTTGAGGAGTAGTAAATTCAGATGCTATTGATGTAAATGTAAGTATTTGGATCAGGGCTAAATGCCCATCTAGGACTCTATTTCCGAAATTCGGAGTGAGACGGAATTTCGGAGTGAGAAAGTTGTGAATTTGGTGGTTTGATGGCAAGAGAGTTCCTTGTAACGGTTTTGGACAAGCTTCTTTCTGGAGACACTATATCCTGCGAACTCTCGCTTTTCCAAACCCGCCAACTTCAAAATCATCTTTAATATTTGCGAGCACGTTGTTCTAAACTAAAAAGCATAACATGTTTCATATTTATTTCACATTTATTGTTAAATTGCAATTAAATAGCTTGTTTTGTAGTTTAACTTAGAACTTGAACTATATTTAGATTTGAAATAATTCTTCTGCAGACTTCTCCGTCTTTACCGTATCATCGACCCTACTGTTCACTGCAGCCTTTCCTTTACTATGGAGTTGAGCTATCCAGGCAAATGGCCGCCAAAGTGGTTTTTAAGCTAGCGTTTTGCGTAATGATGGGACCCTCAGCTGGCGCTCAGCGCCGACTTGATGTGTGAAAGTTAGCATCGAAGTCTTAAGAAAAACTTGACACCATATTGCCTAATGACCCTTAGGGACCGGTACTGGTGTCACAAAACATGTTCAGATTTTGACGTTTTCAACTTGCACAAATTTTTTTAAAGTTGCCCCAACACATTTTAAACTGCCCCAAAACATTTTCATGTTGCCCCTAAGACATTTTCATATTGCCCCACTTTATTTTCTAGTTGCCCCAATGCATTTCAATTTGCCCCAAAACATTTTCAAGTTGCCCCTAAAACATTTTCATATTGCTCTACTCCATTTTCAAGTTGCCCCAACGCATTTTAAACTTCTCCAATACATTTTGAAGTTGTCCCTTAAACATTTTAAAGTTGCCCAACGTATTTTAAACTGCCCCAAAACATTTTCATATTGCCCATGGAACATTTTTTATATTGCCCCACTTTATTTTCTAGTTGCCCCAATGCATTTTAACCTGCCCTAAAACATTTTCATATTGCCTCACTACATTTTCAAGTTGCCCCTTAAACATTTTCATATTGCCTCACCACATTTTCTAGTTGCACCAATACATTTTCAAGTTGCCCTGACGCACTGCCGTTAACCCAAAAAATCATCAATTTGTCAAAACACATTTTTAGATCGCCCCGAAGTTGCTCCGAATTATTGTTAAGTTGTCCCAATCCACTTTTAAGTTGTCTCGGAACATAAAAATTGTTTACCGCATTTTCAGGTTGTCATAGATATTATCCAGTTGCCCCAATATGCACTATCAACCTTTCTCCAAAACATTTCCAACTTGCACAAAATGTTTTTCAAATTGGTCGAAGACATTTTTAATGTCCAGCAAAATAAAAAGGATTTCGGAAACCCAAGACAATTCTAAGTTGCAAAAACATTTCCAACTTATTAAATTTAAAATTTTTATTAAACTTTCCTAAAAACATTATTACTATGTACTAGTAATGCAACATTGTGGAGCATAAAGTTCAATATTTTATGTATACATTTAGGACGTTTCATGATTGTTTTTTCTAGTACGTAAATGCATGATTATAAACATATTAAAACTTCTCTGTACAACTTATTATAGCCCGACTCTAAGTAATATTAATAGTTTATTATATTAAAGTAATATAATATTTAGACTTTATTTAAAATCTAGCAAGGTATCCAATTTCTTTCTAACTTTGCTTTATAAATCCATGTATCAAGAAAATCACATGGTTCAACAAACAGGGTCTATAGATGCAACCTATTGTGCACAATTGGCCATATTTGCTTTTGCAATATAATTTCATAACTGTATACCAAATTTAGGCGTTATAGGTTAGTTTTCAGAAAACCCGTATGGGTCACCGATTAGGGTCAATAGAAGCAATTTTATGTCCACAATCATGGTCATATTTGCTTTTGCAATATCATATTCTAACTGTATACCAAATTTGGGCGTCCTAGGTTAGTTTTCAGAAAACCCGCATGGGTCACCGATTAGGGTCTATAGAAGCAATTGTATGTCCACAATTGGTCATATTTGCTTTTGCAATATCATATTCTAACTGTATGCCAAATTTGAGCGTTCTAGGCTAGTTTTCAGAAAACCCGCATGGGTCACCGATTAGGGTCTATAGAAGCAATTGTATGTCCACAATTGGTCATATTTGCTTTTACAATATCATATTCTAACTGTATGCCAAATTTGAGCGTTCTAGGCTAGTTTTCAGAAAACCCGCATCGGTCACCGATTAGGGTCTATAGAAGTTTTAGAACCTCGATCAACCACTATGCAAAATATGGTGCTTCCAAACCTATGTTCAGAAAACCCGACAGGGTTCGCAGACCCCCCACGGGTCAACGTATGGACCGATTTTACCCATCTTCGAACTTGATTCCTAAATTTACCCGAACCCCCTCTGTACCAAATTTGAATTTAATCGGACCAGTATAACTCGAGTTATCGTGGATACAGACAGACAGACAGACAGATAGACAGACAGACAGACAGACAGACAGACGGACAGACATTGACATGATCTTATAAGCCCTTGGAGTCGGGCTAAAAATCCAGCAACTCGGCAGGAGAACATTGATGTTCTTGAATTCAATTTTTAATTCCATTAAATAACATATAACATAATTATAACACGTTTTAATTACTGATAATCAGCGACTCGGGAAAACTACAGTACCAGACAAACCAAGGCCAATCAGAATTGCGCTCAGTAATCAAACGGAAATTTACACAGCCATCAACAATTGTAAGCTTTTAAAAGCTTTTGACAAGTTCGATGGTATTTCAGTCTCCAGCAACCTAACAAAGAAGCAACAAACTATAAGAAAGGCTAAATTCACCGAAAAAACCGATAGACAGACAAGATCACAAACATCCAACAGCAATAAACGAAGCAGGGATAACGACAATGAAACTGGATGCCCCGATGCAAAACAAAAGATGCTTAAGAAGATCGGCAAGAATAATCTTAAGAAAAGGTAGATACGATCCCGTGAAATTTCCTATGTACGATACACTAAATTGGTTGCTGCCCCATGATATATATATATATATATATATCAAGCATTATGCTTTATTTATAAAATTATTAATGTAAATAGAATACCGTATTTTAATGATTTCCTTACTTTTAATTAGTGATGTTCATGATCATGAAATAAGAACAGACAATATCTTTACCTCGAACGGACATCGAAACCAAATTGGTTTAGGTTCGATTACTGTCAAAGCATGTAAACTATGGAATAATAATAATAAAAAAATTTCTAAATCTACATGAAATTGTTAAATAGAGTGGAACATTATCTTCAATTTCAGTTTTTATAACAATCTGAGAAGATGAGTATCCAGAATGAAACATTGTTTTTGATTGTTGTTAAGCATCATGGAGGGAGTATGATATGCCAAATAGAGTGAGTAATGGGGTGGTGACGGATTTAGAGATCTTGTATATCGCGTGTTAATATATTTGGTATTTTATATATTTTTAACTGAATAAATATGTGCCAGGGCTACTGGCAAACGTTTTGGGAGATAGCAATAATGTTTTTAGGAAAGTTTAATAAAATTTTTGGCAAGTTGGAAATGTTTTGGAGAAAGGTTGATAGTGCATATTGAGGCAACTGGATAATATCTATGACAACCTGAAAATGCGGTAAGGCAATTTTTTATGTTCCGAGACAACTTAAAAGTGGATTGGGACAACTTAACAATAATTCGGAGCAACTTCGGGGCGATCTAAAAATGTATTTTGACAAATTGATGATTTTTTGGGTTAACGGCAGTGCGTCAGGGCAACTTAAAAATGTATTGGGGCAACTTGAAAATGTAGTGGGGCAATATGAAAATGTTTTAGGGACAACTAGAAAATGTTTTGGGGCAGGTTGAAATGCATTGGGGCAACTAGAAAATAAAGTGGGGCAATATGAAAATGTTTTAGGGACAACTAGAAAATGTTTTGGGGCAGGTTGAAATGCATTGGGGCAACTTGAAAATGTAGTGGGACAATATGAAAATGTTTTAGGGACAACTAGAAAATGTTTTGGGGCAGGTTGAAATGCATTGGGGCAACTAGAAAATAAAGTGGGGCAATATGAAAATGTTTTAGGGACAACTAGAAAATGTTTTGGGGCAGGTTGAAATGCATTGGGGCAACTAGAAAATAAAGTGGGGCAATATGAAAATGTTTTAGGGGCAACATGAAAATGTTTTGGGGCAGGTTAAAATGCATTGGGGCAACTAGAAAATGTTTTGGGGCAGGTTAAAATGCATTGGGGCAACTAGAAAATAAAGTGGGGCAATATGAAAATGTTTTAGGGGCAACTTGAAAATGTTTTGGGGCAGTTTAAAATGTGTTGGGCAACTTTTAAAAAATTGTGCAAGTTGAAAACGTCAAAATCTGAACATGTTTTGTGACACCAGTACCGGTCCCTAAGGGTCATTAGGCAATATGGTGTCAAGTTTTTCTTAAGACTTCGATGCTAACTTTCACACATCAAGTCGGCGCTGAGCGCCAGCTGAGGGTCCCATCAATACGCAAAACGCTAGCTTAAAAACCACTTTGGCGGCCATTTGCCTGGATAGCTCAACTCCATAGTAAAGGAAAGGCTGGTTCACTGCTTTGTTTTTGAGGTTAGTAGAGGTTTCGAAATGCGTCAATTAAAATTCCACGAGCAGAAGTTACTGAAGAAGGTTGATTTCATAAATTGGGAGGCGGACAATAATCTACACGAGGTTAAAGTCATGAGGAAGTATCACATTCAGAAACGAGAGGATTATACGGCGTAAGTTCATCAATTACAAATTATTCAAAAAGTTCAAAGTCAAAAGTTCATCTGATCTTTTTAATTTAATGATTGATGATGAATGATCTTTAATTTATAATTCATAATTATTGGTTATTGTGTATTGCATAGTGGCGGTTAGATTATTTGTTGTTAATTTAATTATTAAAAATATCAAAATCATTATCACGTATTTCTTGTATTTGATATTTTGAGTAATTCTGTTTCGCTTTCTGATTCAGTTACAACAAATTGTCGAGAGAGGCGAGGGAGCTATCCAGAAAGATCAAAAACTTAGATCCCAGGAATCCCTTCCGAGTTGAATCGGGTGCACAATTGTTGGAGAAGTTGTAAGTTCACAATTTGCAATTTATTTTTGTTAAAATTGGTCAGACATGAAATATTTTTGTATTTTAAATTGTTATAAATTCTTGTTCATTATTAAAGGTACCTGCTGGGCCTCATTCCAACGAGAGATTCTCTAGAGTTGTGCGATAAAATAACGGCCTCCTCCTTCTGCCGAAGACGACTTCCCGTGGTCATGGTTCGCTGTAAAATGGCACAGACCATCAAAGACGCTGCAAAATTCATTGAACAGGGTCATGTCCGAGTTGGTATTGACGTCGTTAAGGATCCTGCTTTCCTCGTCAATAGGTTCGCATACTTATGAAGTTTTTAGTCACCTCTGAAATATTGTTCAGGCAGTTCAGGCTTGATTAAGTATTCACAATTAACTGGCTAATTAAGGCCAAATAAAGCGCATGATAATTAATAAGTAATGACCCTGCTTTGTTCTTGTTCAGAAATCTAGAAGACTTCGTAACCTGGGTCAACGCTTCCGCAATCAAGAGACACGTTATGGAGTACAATTCAATCGTAAGTTTGAAGTTTATTTCTGAATTTAGTTTACTAATTTTAATTTAAGTTTAGAAATGAAGGCATCAATACTTGTCTTCATAAATCATCATGTATCATATTTATCTCAATAAAACTATTATTTCTTTTCAGAGGGACGACTACGAACTTCTGTAATTTTGTTCGCAGATAGCTGGATATTTCAAACTTTGTGGTATTTGTCGTGTACCCTCTCGCTCTTGTTTCGTTATGTTATGATATCAGTTTACGTATTAATATTAGGTATACGTAAAGTAGGATATCACAAGTAGAGCAATGTTTAAATTTTTATACATTTGTCATTATTATTTTCAATAAACCCAAGGTGTTTTAATTCAAGATCCTCTAATTGAAACCCGTATCTACAGGAAGTTTAAATTACCCAGAGAGTTCTAAACTTCCTGTCCTCATTCTAAATTCTCAATGAATAAGACCGAATAGGATCCTCGTCATATTTTCATTTCACAAAAAACAGTCAAAAATTTCCATCCCCTTCTAAGTCCCAGCCTTCAAATCAGTCTCATCTCCCGAGGATAGTAAATGAGGTTGAAAGATTGGGAAGATATTCAAAAAATATAACCTGGAGGGAATTGGGGATGAAATGGTTAAATTGATGGATTGCAGAAAGTTATATTTTTCCTAGTATTATTGAGAAGATTTGAAAAGGTGCGAAGACATATATACAGATCTACATCTCTATCTCGTTTTATATATTATCTAGTGTCAGATAGGTTAAAAAAATGAAATGAGGTGAGAGGGAATAGTCCCTTTATGAGTTATGCTGGGGAATTGGAATCCGTTGTGTCAAGTCCAAAGTGAATTTTTTTATGAATGGTCGTCTTTCCATTTCCGCCTTTCAGAACCACACACTTTGCTAGAGGGTGAAATAAGATATTGAAAAGCCAGAGGTAGTTGAAATAGTTGGATCGAACAAGTTCCCCGTTTCTATAGCTTTAGACGTAAGGAAATTCGGAGCATAAGGAAATAGATTCCGGGTAGACCGGGTTGGTCCGCCGGGTGTAAATTGGACAAAGTCATAAAACGGACCCTCTCTGATCGTTCCTTCTCTTCCTTCGTTCCGATTTTTCAAATGCCAAGTTCCAGAAAAACGGAAAGAATACGGAGGATGATGGCATTTAATTTTGATGACTCTCTTCAGTTCCCACTTCCCACCACCAGCACCATCAACACCACCACCACCACCTACGCTTTGGAATTATAGACCCGATGCAACTTCTCTGCTCTTGACTCGGCTAGGCTCTACTTGAAAAAAAGTGGAATAGGGTCTGGAGCTATAGCCTCGACTCCGGCAGACAACTTGAAAATGGAGAGAAAGTAACATTTCACTCAAGCAAAAATTTTGATCCGTTGAGGAAAGAGGAGACGAGGAGCTGAATTTACTCAGGAATTATTTTGTTACGGGACAAATTCAGTTCCAAACGGGCAGAACCGGTGGTACAATATTCGTTAGAAGCCACTGATTCGAAACTGGTTTACAGTTATGTATTATGTAATTATGGATGCCCAAATTCCAGGCAAAGTGCAGAGAAACCGGTGGTGATTTTGGATTTGCTTTTCGATCTGATTACATTCATAAATTCCCTGTGCTAGTTGACTCGCCGGGTAAAACTCATTTCATCTGAGGTCTGAGGTCCCTGTTTCAGTATATAGGAGCATATATTTATATTATGTTGCTGTAACAGGAGACTCGCTATAGAGGACCAGTTTTTACCCGGCGAGTCAAGGAGGATATTAACTTTAATTTGGTCTTAAAAAGGATTGAATAAATATCTATCTATCTATCTATTAACTTTAATTTCAGTCAAGAATTGTTCTCAAAAGCACGCATTTGGCATTTTGCCACGTTAGTTAACTGCTTTTAAACCCCTTTAACTTTTTGGCGAATTCGACAAATCTTTCCATGGGTTCCGTAACATCGTCCTGGTTGCAGCTCGGAAAGTGATAGCTGGTGGAGTTGGGCTGGGGCTAAGTTGGATGGTGGAGGTACCTTGGGGAACAGGGTCTCTTCATCTTTCATTCAGGAAGCGTTGAGTCGCAACTTTTCCAATGAGATGACGATCGAGCAAAAAGCTGGTCTTTATTCCAGTCAGCACATAAAAAATGGCAGACTTTTACTTCCTCTCTTCTCCGGAGAGAAAAAAAAGAAAAAATGCAGTAAAAAACATACGAAGCTATTTCCATTACTACATTTCCAGCTCTATATCTACTAGTAGAGTCCAAAAAATAAAAAATCCCGAAGACCCCTATCTCCAAGCAGATCTTTGAGATCCGTAGATCTCTTCCTCTAAGTAGTTAGTTAGGGCTACTATCTTCCAAAGGGCCGTTCATATTCTGGGGAGAGTTGAAAAAACCCCCGGTTTTGCGGGGGTTAGCGGAAGCCGGGGTAAAAACCGGTGTTCCGGGTCGGACTTTTAGGCCGGAACTTGGGAATGAGCCCCGGTGTTAATATATTCTTGTAAACGGTAGAGGGGAAAGAGGTTCATCACGTTATTGCCTTTATAGCTCCGTGATGGTCCATAAAGACTTGGCAAATTCCTCCCTCCACATTTACACTAACCTTTACAACTTGACACAAAAATTTTCACTCATTTCATAATCTAATCATCATATAGTTTTTATGGACCAACTGCACCCGATCTTCCCGAAATAAGGGATATTACGGGGCTATGAGGAGACTCTCAGTTCCGGATCATTTCCACACTTCCAGGTTGCCCCGGCAAACCGGATTCCTCTCGAGTCAGTCGAATACGCTTAAAGAACATATATATAGCTCTTGGAATTCGTAGCAAAGCTATATTTTTTCTTTCATTAAGGAATCCCAAATGGTCTCCACTTTAGTTGCCCTCTTTAGCATCCTTGAATTTACCTGCTTTATCTTCATCTGGAGGTGTGCAGGGTGTTTCGATTAAAAGCTGAAGCTTTGTGAATTAATGACTGAGATTAATGATTATACGTGTCCATTTGGCTAGGAGACCGACTCTTTGGTGACAAGAACTACATTTATTGTAATTTGTACCCAAAACTTGACCCTCACAAGAACACAGCGGCAACAAAATTTCGGACCGGATGGTAACTTTAAATGTGACATATAAAGAACACTCGAACTGATTATCGTTTGCTGCAAATTAGGAAACTCTCAGCCTCATTTATGCACTTTTCCATCGTCTACTCTGCCCCCCCCCCCGAGTAATCTAAGCATCTTCATACACTTCAATAACTCCCCCAGGGCACTTCAAAACAGATTTACTGAGATTTATCGTATACAAGCGTGGAACACCCCGTAAGCAAGTTGTAAATGATATTTTCATCTTAAACTTCCTCCTGGTCCTGACTGATGTAAAAATTCAGAGACCTGAACTTATGTCTATGTACCTACACATCTAATTCGATTATGATTGTTGACTCAAGAAAAACGTGCCTGTATACATATCATGGCCCTACGATTTCTATGCCTCCCACCACTACCACCCACAGTAGAAAATCACCGTCTAGGATCGGCATCTAATTGCAAGAATTGTAAAGATAAGTTTCCGAGCAATTCAAAAGTCAAGCAGATATGTTCTTGTTGGTATTATTGTACTGTGACGGTGTAGAAAGCAAAAGGTAAATGGGCAAAGAATAAATCTGAGATGACTGGAGGCAATCAGGCAATGAGGGTTCCTTGTTGGCATTTCGGGTAAAAGTTCGAAAGCCGGGTATTTCGGAGATTACATAAAATAGAAGATCGGGGAATCCGGGTAAAGAGAGATGTTCACTTAAGAGCCTCTTTCCTCTTTTAATTCCAGATTCTGAGAAGTCAGGTCTTGTCCCTATTTTCGGGGCTAATAGGGTTAACTAAACGTGACGACGGGATTAGTAATGCAAGTCTCGATGTAGTGATATTGAATCCGACCTGTTGCTCCCTCAAACTCTCGGTTTCCTTGGGCATCTTCTCGGTCCAAAAGACCCGTTTTTTATACAAGCAGAAAGTGGCTGGGAAAGATAGTCCGCTGAAATACCCGCATTGCCTCTTTTTCGGAGAAAGTAAGAGAGAAAAACACGGAAACTTTTTCAGTTTCTGAAACAGGAACATGCAGGGGGTCATTCATTGCCAGTAAGGGGGAAATTAATTGGAAATTCTGACTCGGGTTTGGGAGAATACGGGTGTTTGACATAACCCCCGGAAGTTGTACCCCGTTTTTGGGGGTTAGTGTGAACGGCCCTTTGTCCGTATGTGGATAGGGATATGAGACTAGACTCCTTGAGTACTTGAGTTGGTCGGGTGGCCTCTTCTCGATTCTCATTCTTCTCAAAATCTTAATCAGCTAACTCGAGAAAAATTGCATTAAACCAAATTCCTTTGAGGATTCTTTCCCCGACTTTTATTCCCTCTACTTTCTAACTGGATTACACAGAATCGTACGTCTTACGTTTCAATTCAGGCTGAAAGAATCAGAAAACTGGGTTTGATTTCTGGGCCTGCTCTAGAAAATCTATTTATGTCTGGGGATAATCGTTCAATTCGATTCGAATTTCTAATCTAAAGTCTATACAAGATCAGTGTGAATTCACATCTCGGAATTCGTATGATCCAATGCTATAACTAGTCCAACTTGTTGTTCTTGGACGCCTTGCGTTGTTCCAAGTTTGAAAGCGGATGCTAATTAACGAGCTTCCAGTAATTGGAAATTAGCCCCCTAATTGGAATACAATGAGTAAAAAGAGGGGCACATCGTTCGTTGTCGGGGCTGATTCAGGTAAAGTGGGGCAAGTTAATAAAAGGTGGATGTCAAATCTATTGATTTGAGGGCTACCTCAGTTTGAGCAAGTTCATCTCGATTTGGGGGCTAATTCCCATTTATAATGGGCTAATTAATACTATTTCGTGTGTAAACACTTTCGACGTACGCCAATGTACATTTGGATCGCACTCATCTCCTATTTGAGCCCTAACGTTGTCTAGACGCTTCCTATCATATCATCATCATCTTCATGCCAATTCAACCAGAACCCTGCAAAGAAACCTCTACCCGGTTTTGCTAATAAAACATGAAATTTGGCCAATTTCGGTTTTTGGAATAGTGTACGCAGAACATAGATATGGATGAAGGATTCCCGTATGTCGCTAAAGCCTTTGACATGGGTTTAAAAAATGCTATTCATGGAACAGAAGGTTCGTCTTTTTATGGTCCTAAATTACCTATAAAAGATGTAAGAAACTGACCGAGACATAATGAATTAAAGGCGGTTTATAAACCACAATTGAATTTAAAGTACAAATTGGTAAATTCAGCCGATTGCCCCCATTTGTAATTGTATACGAAGCGCTATCCGATCATTCACAAATGATTTCAGTGGGTATCTTAATTTTATTACTAATCCCTAATTTTAACACCCGTATTGTAGTACAAAAGTTTAAGTGAAGTTCAGTACTAACATTTCTCAAAAAAAAATCCCATCTTATTTTACTTTTCAACCGAATGGATAAAAATCCTCTAAACCACAATCCAGGTTTTTTGAGGTACATTCGCAACGGTTCCTCCCGTTTCCTCTTCTGTCTCTCTTGAAGACAGGAGATGGATTCAGTGGGAAATATGGGGAGGAAAAGTAGATTTTAAGTTCAAACTCAAGTGCAATAACGGGGTGGGAATGTTATGGGGAAAGCCATTGATTTTCAATTATGCAAATGATAAGAGGCGTCTGAAAGGGCGTCTTCCCATACAAATTTCCACTCTCAAATCCATTCATATGTTCAGGAGTAGTCAGGGTTTTTGAAATTTTTCGAATCTAAAGACACTTTTGTGAAGTTTAAGAGAGGTCTTATATGCAATCTGCTCCTTATATTCACGTGTCTTTAAACTTAAACCCACGTCCAAATTATGCCTTTTCTTCCCCTCTCTATTCAAGTTGAAACATTTTATTTCTACATTCTAGACTTTTAAATTATATCATAAGTTTTGAGTAAACTGATACAGATTCTCGTAATCGTAACATTTTATTAGCCCATCATCTTAAAGTAAATACCTCCATTCCTTTTACCTAACTTTGGTATTAATATGAGATTTTGGGGACTTGAATAAAGAGGATGGGAACGTCTGTCTTGGCATGAATTTAACCAATGATATAAGGGTGACAGGGTTTCTGAGACCGTGGTTCTTAAATTTTTAACAAAATATTGTAGTTTTTAACCTTTGTAAAATATGTCATTGTGTATCAAATGAAATCTGTGCTGTCTGATAGAATGAGACATAAATCAAGGGCATTTCTAGTAATCCGCTCAATGATTGGGGTAAATCGATACTGAGCTCTCATGTTACTTCCTGTGATTTTAACGTCAACATAACAGAGTCACGAATCAAAATAGGTTTAAACTCATCGCCTATGATGGATAATGGATAAATTAAATTATGAAATATACAAAATAATCCGTGCTTAGAGAGCCTTACGGATTTCAGTCAGCTTTTCTGAAAAATATCGTAAACACTAAACGGAATTGGATCATAAAATAAATTTATTCTTCATTTCTCATCACGTGTTCCATAATTCCATTCTGAATTATTAGGAATGTGAAGTGGCTATTATTAAAGCCATTGAAAGAGGTGGAGACGGAAATATTCAATAATAAAAATGGAGTTATCAATATCATCTTCCAAAATCTTAAAAGGACTGAAATTACCCAGCACGATAAATGTACACCTTGAAACTATTTTTAAATGGTCGAACTGAATGTAAACTCTGACGATATAATATATGTAAATAGATACTGTTGTACAATCTAGAGTTCTTGGACAACGGGATGTTCCCTGTCATACAGCTTATTTTCAGGATTATGGAAAAACTTGATATATGATATTAAGTTTAAAATTAAGATAACAATTATTGAAAATTGAGATGCATATTTCTATTGTTGGGAGTAAAAACAATTATCTGTCGTTAATTTCAAACATGCAAATATAAAAGCAGAATGTAGCACAGCTAAAGATTAAAATCAAGAATTCAGAATTTTTTTTCAATTTTTCACAAAATTTGTAATTATCCTGATTTATTTAATTAATCTAGTTAAGTTCAGTTTTCATACAGGGATTTTTTTCCGGTTACCGGCATGAACTGGTTTTTCCACCAGCTTCTGTATTACTTCAAAAAACGAAGTATTTGTATTTTGTATTTGTAACGTATTTCTCCTATTTCGAATGCGATTTTTTCCAACCAAAACATTTCAGATGGGAAAGTTGAGAAAGAAGACCCGGAACAAAGCTGTAACTGTAGTTGAGAAATAATGATATTATGAGAGACAGGGCAGAGAAGTAACTTGTCTCCTACTGACTTGCAAAGTGGATTCGAAGGGGTTAAAAACACAAAAAACGAGGACTCTGCTACAGTTTTCAAAACTATATATTTCTCCATAACTTTCTCCCAGTTGTTGTTATACACTTCATATCTTCGGGATACCTGAGTTTATATATCTTCTCTGTAAGTAATGAATTATACAGGAGAAAATAAATGCATTACGATGTGTACAAAACTTTAAGCCCCCCAAAAACTGCGTAATCCATTCTATTCGGAGTGGGCCGTTCAGAAATAGCAGAAATAAACCTAAACTTATAAATAAATCCCACACAAGACCTTAAACTACTCTGACCCCCATTTGAAATCAGAATATAATCCAATCGTTTGGGCTTTTCAATTTTGACCTTCCGCTTTGGAAATAAATTGTTCAAATCTAAGAAAATTCAAACAAACAAGGATGAAAAACAAACTCTTTAAACTAGCAATGTTGCTAGATGTAATTCTAAAGTTGATCATCTTGGAAGCAATTTAAACTTGATTATAAAAAGGAATGTAAGCATTAGCAGCATTCAATCCATAATTTTTGACGATGGCAAATCATCCATAGTCAGATTCATCCGCAGAAAAATATTTTATGACAGATTCTTGGTGACACATTATTTGTTGCACAACGACGTTTATGGGAAACCCCGAAACAAAGGTTGCGTCTGGTAATGGAGTGGAGGAAGAGGGAGAAAGTAAATAAATAATGGATATTCATATTTCATTTTTTGTTTAATAAATCTTAACTTTTTAAGTCTATATCTCACTACTCTTCTCAGATCTTTTTTTTTTCTCCTACCAAAGATCCCAATAGCTACATAGAGTATGGACTTTAAAATACATATGGGCAAGAATACATCAATAAAGCAGCACCATTGCGCTTCCAAATCTCCAATTTCGTTGTCGATTTTTTATAAAGTTGCAATCGGATGAAAAAGCTTGACGTATTTTCCAGTTTTTAATTTCGGGTAAAATCCGACCAGTTACCCGAATTCGGAGTTTTGAAACCGGTTTTGTTTATATTTTTTATTTCCAGTCCGGTAAAAACTACTGACCCGACTCCCATTTCAAAAGTTCACGTATTTCTCTAATTCGTCGCTTCGAATTTTTTATTTTTCGATTTTTTGAAATTTTCGAACTCAACAATGCCAATTTGTGGTATAGCAGATCTTTTTGTCCTCCAAGAATTCCAGATATTCTCAACGGTAATAAGTTCGGAACTTACCTTAGGGTAAGTAATCCGAAAACCGCACCCTGGAATTGCTGGAGGACAAAAAGTTATCAAAGAAATTCAATTTTAGAAAATTTCCAATTTGGTACTATACTAAACCCATGTTAAAAATACTAAACTCTTAAAAAGTGTATGTAAATACCAAGGCCCTAAATCTATAGCGACGAAATACTTTACGAGGTTGGGTCACTTGCCTTTACCGTTTTCTCCTCAATTTTTTGGGGACTGGAGGTTTCGAAATGCATTAAAAACGCCTATGAATCCATGGTTATGTGTACAATCCCCTTAAAAGCCTAATGCCGAATCCTTGAATGTATGAAAAATGATGGCATAAGGCAAGATCAGTGTGGAAAATATTATTAGAAAATATAAATATGCTAGATGAAATCGACCGTATAACAACGGCATTTTGACCCCCACGGGTCTAATTTTTGGAAGATTCGAATTTTTAAATTAGCTAGGCCCGTACTATTTGTTTGTGTTAGTTTTTACCTGTCTCGGTTTTCTTAAAAGTCAGCCCAAAGTACGGACACAACGCACAACATCACCCATTCATTGCTTTACAAACTCTACACTTTTACGTACGTAGATTTGAGATTAGAAATAGCTGCGTCGGTCTGGTCTAAAATATAGAAGCCGTCAAGTTCAGGCCCCCCCCCCCATTTTACATTTTAAATTTTACTAAAAAAATAAATAAATTTTATTTCATGACCCAGGGTTCAAATCGGAGCAGTTAACATTTCTTACATCAAGCCTACTTTTTCATACTTCACCCAAAGATTTTAATGCAATTTTACGAAATAACCATGGATGCATAGAACTTTTTAAGGCATTCCGGTACCTCCAGTCCCCAAAAAATTGAGGAGAAAACGGTAAAGGCAAGTGACCCAACCTCGTAAAGTATTTCGTCGCTATAGATTTAGGGCCTTGGTAAATACCAGTTATCTGGCCACACCCTCCGCATCTATGATTAAATTTTTTGGCAAGGCCAGATAAGGTCAAAAGGTCAATTTTCAGTTTTCGAATTTCAACACCGCGCGAAAGCCTGTTCGAAACAATACACTCCCATCCATTAGGTCGCGTTAATGAAAGATTTATAATCGCGCCCCCTGGCGCGCTATTTCAAAGCGCACAAACAGTTAAATCTGATTTTTGAATTTCATTGCCGCGCAAAAGGCTAACTAATAGAGGATGTGCCCTTCTATATAGTTCCGCTAACACAAAGTTTATAATCGCGCCCCCTGGCGCGCTATTTCAAAGCGCGCAAAAGGTTAAAATTTGATTTTTGAATTTCAGCGGCGCAAAAAAGGCGGGCTAATACTGAGTGTGCCCCTCTATATAGTTCCGCTAACAAAAGTTTTACAATCACACCCCCTGGCGCGGTATTTGAAAGCGCGCAAACGGTTAAAATTTGATTTATGATTTTCAGCGGCGCGAAAAATACTGGCTAATACAGAATATGCTCCTCTATATAGTTCCGCTAACGAAAGTTTTATAATCGCGCCCTCTGGCGCGATATTTTGAAGCGCGCAAACGGTTTAAATTTGATTTATGATTTTCAGCGGCGCAAAAAAAGCTGGCTAATACAGAATATGCTCCTCTATATAGTTCCGCTAACAAAAGTTTTACAATCACACCCCCTGGCGCGGTATTTGAAAGCGCGCAAACGGTTAAAATTTGATTTATGATTTTCAGCGGCGCGAAAAAGGCTGGCTAATACAGAATATGCCCCTCTATATACTTCCGCTAACACAAAGTTTATAATCCCGCCCCCTGGCGCGATATTTTGAAGCGCGCAAAAGTAAAAAAAATTAAATTTCACATTGTAGCACCTTAAAAATACATATATCTACTGTGAAATTAGGAAAAACTAGTTAGAAAATTATTAGCGCGCCCTTGGTCGCTAATTTCACTAGCGCGACATCGAAAGGTCAACGAATTATGATCGCTACGGTACAACATACTACTCCTGCAATGTCTTCTGCACTATAAAGTAATAATCGAAAAGGTCGAATTTAAGAAAAAATAGTCGGAGGTTGGACCAAGGACGTCCTTTCGTTATACAATAGTACATAAAATATTCGGATACACCTCCATCTGAAACTATGACTTTGGTTTTGCTGCTTTATTGATGTGGTCTTGCCCATATATATTCGTAGAAATATGAATATGCATTTCGGTGGTGGTAGGTAGTCCATCCGTTCTTATTTTCTATCTCTTGAGTTCTTAAAATATGAAAGAAAAATGGTTGGGAAAATATCTGTGAAGGGAAAAAATCTGGAAAGATATTTATCTTTGACCCGAGGGACAGGAGGGAGAAGATGATGTGGAAATGGATATCATTTCTTAGCCCCTTTCGTCAATCTCTCAATTTTTGACATCTCGATTGAAATTAAATCTAAAAAAAGGATTCAAGGCAAATTACTTCTACACCGGATTGGGATCTTCGAAAACATCTGTAGCTTTGACATCCAAGAAAAAACTGAATTAAATATGATTTACTGACGAAATTAGATGAATTTTAAAGGAATGATAATTATTAAAACGCTACAAACGTGAAAATTTAATCACTCAATTCTGGTGACAAGAAATTTTGAATACGGCACTTTCCTAACAAGGAATTTTGATCAGTTTCAAAGAACCTATTCATTGTAATTTACTATAATAATGTCTACAATAATGAGTGAACTCTGTTAAAGGTATACTTAAATTAATGTTGTTCTAGGGGACCTAAAATCCAAATTGTCAGCGTTATTATGTCCATATGGCATATTACATCTAATTTAAAGCACAATTTCCTCTACGAACGTATTCAAATGCTGGGTATATAATGTTCAATTTACAGCTAAATTGTTTTCAACCGGATGAAAGAATAAATTCGCTAAAATTGTGTAATCGATTGAAAATCGACGTCGGGTATCTTACAAAATTAAACCAATATTATATATAAACTGGATTCCAAAATCCTTGCTTTGAAATTTTTATTGTCTCTCTACCGATACCATTTTCAGACCGGATCTTCATTCATCCCAAATCCCAATTGGATGTCTCAAATCAAGTAAATAGATTATAGATAGCCTTTCAGCAAAGCTTAAAGTATTAAGATGTCAGTCAAACTAATTAAGTCGCTTGTCCTTAATCACACAATTCTAGCGTATTTTGTGGGCATAGAAGGACTAACATCGCTAGATCTAGCAGGATTCGGCGATTGCACATTCCACTTCAAAATGATATCATTAAAATACGGCCATTTTGATATATTTGAAAATGCCATTCATATTAGTCAGTAGGGACTCTACCTATATCTAATCCGTTCCTGGGGAACGGTATGCCATTCTCCAAAAGGCACGGAATACCGTTCCCCAGGAGTGGTTAACCGTTCCCATGAATTTAGATGAAAAAATGAGATTTGGGGAACGCAAAACCGTTCCCCATATATTGTGAACTAGCATGGGCACCCAAATCTCATTTTTCCATTCAAATTCATGGGAACGGTTAACAACTCCTGGGGAACGGCATTCAGCTCCCCAGGAACGGATTAGATATAGGTGAGTCCATACTGTTAGTACAGCCTCGGCTTTTTTGAAATCGAAAATGGCCAAAGCTTTGGTCATTTTCGACTTCAAACAGCCCGAGCCTGTTAAACCGGTGATAAGTTACTCTGAACCCTGTAACGTCAATGTGATCATACAACCGAACTTTCCAAACCCAATATGGCCACCCACAAAATAATTACACAATACATGATAAGCAGTCAATACACATACCGAAATAAACAGCATTCCAATTTCATCTTAATCAGTTACCGGAAATAAAATCTAATTTTGGACCGACCACTACCGACCTTTTCAGTATATCTAGCTTCAATTTACGTTCAAGTTGATATTTCCAGCTTTTTAGTTGGAAATGACATTAGATCCCGATGGTACTACTACTCATATTGCAAGGAATGTGTCGAAGGCAAACACAATTCGATCAAAATTGTAAATGCTCTGACATTTAAAAGACTGGTCGAATTACACACTTCAGGTTGGATTAGTCAACCAATGGAGCGAAGTGCAAATAAGTGTTTTAACAAAATGAACAGTAGAATAACAAACAATGTTTTTGATGTTCTATGTAGATCTAACGTTAGGAAACTCGTGATGCATCCCAATAATACCATTTTTTGTCGATTACTAAAAAGTAGATTTTCAGACGTCAAAATATTTTGGAGTATATATAATGCAACGAAAGCCCTCTTTAACATCGGATTTTAGTATATACAAGACAGGTGGGGAGGCCACGAAAAGTTGGGCAGGGGCCATTTAGCTTTGCCGGAGGCCCAGCAACGGTACAATTCGATGCATGAGTTCAGAAACCTATCCCTAACTACATCGAATAGCACGGTATCCCACCCCTACCTACCTCGCATAGCTCGGTATCCTACCCCTACCTACCTCGCATAGCTCGGTATCCTACCCCTATCTACCTCACATGGCTCGGTATACTACCCCGACCTACCTCGCATGGCTCAGTATCCTACCCCTACATACCTCGCATAGCTCGGTATACTACCCCTACCTACCTCACATAGCTCGGTGTCCTTCTCCTAGCTACCTCGCATAGCTCGTTATCCTTCCTCTATCTACCTCGCATAAATCGGTATCCTACCCCTACATACCTCGCATAGCTCGGTATCCTACCCTAACCCTATCTTCCTAACCTAAATCAACAGGTTTTTTTTTACATTTTGGCGCCTGCCGGCGGTGCTCCTGCCGGGGGCAGGGAAGTGGGGCGTTCAATGCTATATTAAGACAATATAACAACAATAGAATGTTACAACAAGACAGGTGGGGAGGCCACGAAAAGTTGGGCAGGGGCCATTTAGCTTTGCCGGAGGCCCAGCAACGATACAATCAATCCGATTCATAAGTTCAGATACCTACCCCTACCTACCCCACATAGTTCGGTATTCTACCTAGCATAGCTCTGGATCATAACCCTACCTACCTCGCATAGCTCGGTATCCTACACCTACCTACCTCACATAGCTCGGTATCCTACCCCTACCTACCCCTATTTACCTTGCATAGCTCGGTATCCTACACCTATCTACCTCGCATAGCTCGGTATACTACACCTGTCTTCCTCGCATAGCTCGGTATCCTATCCCTACCTAACTTCTTAACCTGGATCAAGTGTTTTCTTGACATTTTGGCGCCTGCCGGCGGGGCCCCTGCCGGGGGCAGGAAAGTGGGGTGTTAAATGCCATACCATCCAGCAAAGGGGGCGAAAATTAATAAAATTGAACAACAATCAACATGTTAAATACCTAAAATTGAGAAAAACTCGTACAAAACTGATTTTTAACCGTTTTTTGGTTTAGTTTTTGGCACATATCTCACGAACGCTTCTGACATATGACAATCTAGTTAGTGATATAAACTCGAATTTTAATTGTTAACAACAATTTGCATCATTTTACCCACCCATAGAATCATAAAGGACCTTAAAATACAGAAAATCCGAAAAAAATCGATTTTTAAACGGTTTTCGGGGTTTATCTCAAAAACGCCTCGTTGACACATCACTTTTTATTGCAGATTCGGATTCTACGTCAAATTTGCCACAAAATGGTGTATAATGTGTAGATTTAAAAAATTGACCGAATATTTGTAATGGTAGTAGTGTATACTAAAAATCAGCGTGTAAAATACCATGATAAAAACTCGTACAAAACTGATTTTTAATTGGTTTTTGGGTTAGTATTTGGCGCATATCTCACGAACGCTTCAGAAATATGAAAATCTGGTTAGTGATAAAAAACTCGTAATTAAATTGTTAACAAACATTTACATCATTTTGTCCACGCATACAATCATAAAGCACCTAAAAATAAATAAAATTCGAAAAAACCCGATTTTTACCCGGTTTTCGGGTATTATCTCGAAAGGTTTTGTTACATGCGCGGTTTTTTTTGCAGATTTGGAATCTACGTAAAATTTGCGATAAAATGATATATAATATGTCGATATTGAAAACTATGACCAAAACCATATGTAATCGTAGTAGCGTATACTAAATATTTCACCAGCTTTGTCTTAACATAAACAGATTGGATATCGTTTTAAATTAAAAGCACCATAGCAGGTGGAATGAAGGCATACATAATACCAAGGCCAATGAATTTAATCCACAACAAAACTTTGTCACCTTGTTTTAATTATTTTTATTATGACGATTATACATTCAATACACTGGTATTGGACGTATCGACTATCGACACTAGCTTTACACAAGCTTTAGAATTGTATTATTTCTTTGGATTTTGAATATATTGTTGTTCTACTTTACCTATAAACGTGACTGTTGTATTTAAGCGTGTATCCGGTTTACATTATTGCAATAAAATAAATCGATCAAAGTAAAACTGTGTTGAATTTTATTTCATAACAAACAACGACAAAATTGGCTTTCTAGAATAAGTGTTTACTCTTTAGCTTACAGCAAACATTGTTTATTACTCATTTTCAGTAGTTTCAATTCAAAGAATCGATAGCCGTGTATTGTTTCAACACTGTAGGTAGACCAGAAGAACAGTAAAAACTTTAAAAATTTGTGCCGCTAATTCCATTAATTTTTTTCCAGCGTTCACATGCTGGAAAGCCAAGATATGTCTACAGTACTTATTAAGCAATATATTTTTATTTACACTATTTTTTCTTGTGTTTTCGCCATATCTGGGTTTGAAATCAATTCAAATCTAACCGGTTTTGGGGAATGCGTGCTCCATTTTAAAAGGATCTCAGCGCAATACGATGACTTTGACATTTTCGAAAGTTTAATCTCGAGCAATAAAGCATCTGTTTCAACAGTTTTTGATTTGAACCACACTCAACCAGTCCAACCGCTGATAAGTTTCTTCGAGCCTTGCAGCATTAACTTGATCTTGCAACCAGAACACGTGAATCCGCATAACTACAAAGCCTACATAACGGGATTCATGGGAATCAGCCAATACACATTCAGGAATCAGCTCCACTCCAATTTCATTTTCATCAGTTACAATGGTCCAAATGCTATGTTAGTCCAACCATTTAGTCCATCTTTTCTAGCATGGTCAGCTTCACTTTACGTCGTAGAATTTACTATGTCCAAGTCCAACACAACAATTATTTTAAATGGCATGCCATATCGATGGCACTACCTTTGCCAGTATTGTTTCGGCTGGGCCGAAGGGGAATTTAGTTCGCTTAAAATGCTAAATCCTCTAGCATTTAAACCATGGTGGGCGCATTACCGACTTCAGGTTGGATTGGTCAATCCAATGCAGAAATGTCCTGCAGCAATAATTTGGACTACGAACTGGAATCACCACACTTGCTATTCAGAAAACATCCATATCGAAACATTGACCAATGAATTGGGAATCGGGATACACTATGTGACTCACGAAGCTGATAAAAGTTTAGACAAGGAATTGTGTTTATTTCACTATTCGTTTAGTTCATATCCGGTTTTGTCCGTGAATCTGTTGTCGAGCGAGACCAATCGAGGAAATCGTCTGATTTATTGTGTTCCAAAAACCCGGTTAGAGCGATCGTCGATATGGGTGTGGCTATCTCCATTCGAAACAGACGTTTGGTTGATTGGGCTGTTTGTGTTTCTGGTATTAATCATCTTTCTGACAGTACCGTCTAAATCTAAATCATCTCAAATTAAAGGCATCGGAACAAACATGTTCCTGATTTATAAAATTGTTTTGCGACAGAACGTATCGGCGGGAGACATGACGCTTCTGATTATACTCACATCGCTAACATGTTATGTTATTTCGTCCATTTACGCTGAAATTTTAGCCGTTGAGTTAATTGTCCCAACCCCACCAGTGCCGCTACAAGACCTTAACCAGGTAGTTCGTAATCACTACAAGATCGTTGTTGAGCATTTGGGGCACAACGTACGTCCAGATATTACGTTGCGCTACGATTATAATAAACATAATTTGATGGAACATTTAGGGGAGTCGTTGCATATTGTAAATGCCAAATTAAGTATTGAGAGAATAGCAAAATATTTAACTGAATTTGATCAGAAGTATGCTTACTACGATCAATCCGTTGTTCCTGAATCGACACAAATTGCGAAACGCCTTGAAAAATTCATTCCGATGTTTGATTGTGTAAATTTAAAAGAAGAATTGGATGTTAATATGCGCTTTACTGTGTTCTCTACTCACTTGCGAGAGTTCTTGATAAGAACGTCGAACCGGTTAATGGAATCGGGTATTATTGGTTTCCTATCGAAATGGGATAAGCGATTTTGGGGCAAGTTGAGATCTAAAATCAGTTTAACTGACATTGCAATCCAACATATGAGACCATTTTTATATTTTGTTGCTTGTGCCAATGTGATAGCAGTTTTCGTTTTTCTGGTCGAGAACCATGAGCAGATTAGAATAGTTAATAAGTTGCTAAGTTTTGTGAGATTCTGTTGGTTGGTTATTAAAATATGGACTAGTTAGATCACATGGATGTCACGAAATAAAAGATTTTATTAATTAAAGCCACGAAAGAAAATGCTATGTTTTTTTTAATTCTAACCATATTTTGCAAAAAAATGGATTTGTGAACAACGACGTTCAATGATATTCGACGTGTGGTTTCACCCTTTTGCGATGAACGTTTCCAATATTCATCCTGAGGTGGGGGCATGTTCAGCCTGATAGAGGGCAAGTTAAGTGGGGGCAAGTTCATCCCAAATAGGGGGCAAGTTCAGATTTAGAGGGGGCACATAAATTTAATCCATTTATTAATTCATAAATTGTAGTACATTTTAGTTGAGATTATAAATCATGACCTTTTGTAATGGTGTTTTTTATCAGACTTTATTTTACATACCGAGCAGCTACGGATGAATGGGAAATTGCTGATACTCCTACTTTTAATCTAATCAGATTTCAGGATGGATGGGTTTTGGGTTTAACCATAAAGATTGAAGATAAGAAAAAATAAACAAATTGTTTATATAGCTAGATTGGATTTTAGATTCTACGGAATGAAATGTGTATTTTACAGCCAGCTGCTGTGTGATATTGCTAGAATTTCAAAATTAAAAGGAGTTATATGGGTAGACAATCAATCTGAAATTAATTAGGACTAATTAGTAAAACTCAGAAGTGTCATTCATTAGTCGCTGCGTTAGAATTCTTAGAATATTTAAAACAAAGACACCAGGATTCTGCGCCTTTGTCCCACTGCTTTAAGCTGTCAGCTTTTATCTGTTAGCTGTTTTTGTTGTTGTTCAATCGGATCAGCACACAAGCACAACAAGGCTGAGGTTTCCCTCGCCTTTCACTATTTATGTTCGCTATTCGCTGCTATTCAGTCAGTCGTCAGTCCACCAGGTCTTCTGTCAAAATTCAAAACATCAACACTCTTCAGTTTCGGATTTTTTTCAGAAATCAAATTTTCAATTTTATTTATTAAAAGGCAGTTCAGTAAAGCACTAGCACAAGCACAACCCCACATTTATTGAGTGGTTAGATTTACACTACAAGAAGCAAGAAGACACTCAACATTAGGAATTATTAGGACCACGACACACGACATACGAGACAACGTTTGAAGTTAATTGCACAATAATTTGTAACTAATTGTCGTTGAGGCAATACGAAATCCTGAATCTTGTCAACGTCATGACGGAGAAGGAAATTATAACTGTGTTGTCGGAAGACGAAGAAGAGTTTGTCGAAACTGCTCAACCTCTACCAACAACGTCCGCGGCCTCCAGTTCGAAATGCTTAGACACTGACGATGTTATCCTCATTGCCGAAGTCTCTGCTGGTGCTGGCACATCTGCTCAACAGAATCACCGAGTCTCCAAGGTCAGGGTCAAGGATATTTCGGACCTACCGACAAACGCTGTTGAACTGGGGCGGCTGGACAGGGAAATCCGCGGGGTAATGATCTTTCTTTAACTTGAAATTCAAAATTTGTTGATACTGCATACTGTCTGACTAGTCGGACTAAGAAAAACTAAAGGTCAAAGTTAAAGTTGGTTACTGACCATTTTATGACAATAAATCCGTTCAAATTTTAGCTCCTGATAGCCGTTCAACCTTCAGAACGGAAGGTGTCATCAATGAATTCAGTGTCTCTTGAGCACTACGAAGCATTACAGATCAAGTTCGCGAAGAAACGGAACAACTTGATGAGAGAAGCTCCAGAAATCCTCTCCAAGTTGGCAGACCTGGTCGCTGATACGGCACAGCAGCTGAGGAAGGCCTGCGAATTTGACGTCTCTGTCTGGACAATCATCAGAACCTTCTTTGATAACTTTAAGGTCAGTAAGGTAATTGCAGCTGCTCAGAAGGACAAATTGGTGGTGAAGGGGAAGGTTGCCTCCGGTGGTGCGACGCTCCAGGGCAAGCATTTGGACCCGATGACGTCGTCGGTTCCAGATGTTCAAGTTCAGCAACCAGTTTTTGACGTGGAACAGGAACAACCGGATGACGTAGAACGGGAAGAACCAGATGACGTGGAACGGGTAGAACCAGATGACGTGGAACGGATAGAACCAGATGACGTCGTACAGGATCATCCAGATGACGTCGACTTTGCTATAGAAGACCTAAAAGTTGACGACGTAGCCGATGTTCCAGCAGAAAGTTGGGCAAGAGAACAGAAAAAGCTCAAAAAGGTCCACGAATATGAAAAAAAGATTGTCGTAAGCACATAATAATTATTATTACGTATTATTTTTTATTTATGTATTATGTCATACAATGAGACTATGAGACTATGAGACTCTCCAAGAGGGACATTACGTCTCAAGGAGATAAAACGCCATGAACAAACTTGTTGATCAATTCTGACCATAATGACCATTTACTTTCTGGCTTCCACTTTTCAATTTTTGGGTTTTTCATTCCATTAAATTTGTAGATTTTATGAAACAATTTATCAAGTTCAATTGTGTACACGGTCTAGTTAATCTAAACACTATGATTTCTCAGTTTTCTGTCTTCTGTCATAAATTAACTGGCCTATACTCGAATTATGAATTTTATTGCCGTTTAATAAATTGTCTATGTTCTCGATTTGATAGAAAAAGCTGTCAAACACGATCAAGAAATTGGGGACTGAAGAAGTCGACCTCAATGATCTGAATGGTCCTGAAAATACTCCTTTCCTACAGGTTGGCCAACTGGAGGAAAAGTATGTATTTATTCGAAACTTGTTGTTATTTTAATTAAATCCCTATTCCATTTTCATAAAATAATCTCAACTTTCAAAATAATCTCTTGTTCAAAAACTAGATACATGAAATGCTACAGACAGCTTTGCGACTTCACTGGTTCTTCCTATCATACAGATCGTCCGGTATGATGACCTCTCATAGTTTTCAAATTAATAACTCCATATATCTTGTACTGTAAGGTGCTTACTCATTGTGGATTTTTTTCTTGTTATCCCAGACCCAAAAGAAGATCAAAATAACGAGTTGTAAGTGAATCAAAAACACAAATACGTAAGCAATTTTAAATTGTTAAATCAATACCAATTTGGTTTAGGCACCCAATATCCCGAGTTTGAAAGCGTCGTTCAGGAATTTATCAATTCCCAAGAATCTCTTTATGCTCCTAATTTCCTAAGGATTTTTGAACTAATTTCGCTCCGGAATGAGAAATCGAATCTCGAATTAAATGAAGAAACTTTGAAAGCAATTGGTTAGTTTCCAAATCCTTTATGAATAATAAATACTACAGACTAAATATTTTGCCGATATTCCACGATTTTAATTAGTGGACTGCTCATTTTTTAGCTAAGAACTTGCTGGAGGAGGTTATTGCAAAGATACGTCAGAGACGTTTAAAGGACACAGCCACTACGGGGTATTCGTGTCTAGCATTTTCACAGTTTCGGGGTCAAGATGATGTTGAGGTTCATCGCGACCCAGCTGATACGGATCCTGAGCTGGCTAGAAAATTGGCAGAAAACAAGCAGAAATGGAAAACTGGAGCGGAGGCAGAGGTACCAGAGTTAATTGACAAAATTTTCGTTTATATCGACCTGTTTTAAAATGCAAACGATTACGATACACAGTGCTTTTTTTCATTTTGGTGAATATCTCTAATATTTGTTCGCAGTTTCGGGAAACAATGGTCCAGCTGCATGAGATGGTAGTACCTGATGATATGGACGAAGATTTGGGACCATCTCCACCTGAAAGTGATGATGAAATGGACGACGAAAATGTTGATGGTTGGTCTTTTATATTTACATTTTATTTTTTAATTGAATTTACGGTTATTTAGGCATACATTTTAAAAGATTTACAGATTATACAACACTATGAAATTTCAGAAACTGAGCTTCCAAGTAAAATATCAGAATCGGTGGCTACTCAGGAAAATGCATTCGATGTGAAAGAGAAACCTACATCCAACACTGTTGTAAATATCGATGATAGCATGGAACTCATGGAAGTTCTGGAAGTCGATTTGGTCCATGACGAAACTAGTCATCCTCCAATGAAGAAGTTAAATCTGGATGAGGCTGACGTCATCGAAACCTCCTCAACTGATTCCGCAATAATTTAAATACTAATTGATTCTTCGATTCTTGTAAAAATCGAGGTTTCGATATTCGATATGATGTTCCGTCGCATTGCTACCTGATTTGCGAACATTGACTTTGGATGAATTTTACTTTGCTCTCGAATCGTCGCTCTTTGAAAATGATTATAAACCAAAATATACGAGCTCGGCGTGTTAAAATTTTAAAGTCTATGGTTTAAGATTGGTTTCATTTTACGCTTTAGCTTTCGATTTTAAAATGAGCTGTTTTCTAAAATTAAAAACGTGTCACAAATTAACTCCACGCGTTAGGTTTTCGATTTGATGAATGTATTATACAATTGTACTTGTACACATTTATTTGACGATGAACTGTAAGTTGAGAAAAATATACGTATATATCACATATTTATTTAAAGGCGTTCAATTACTTTCAAATCGTCAAATGTTACTTCCTGTTAAATGCGGACGTTCCTGTTTAATTGACCACGTGACCTGGAAATAGCATAGGCCCTGGACAAAGTCGTAGTAAATCTTGGGATGCATGAAGTGGATTTATAGTTTAAAATCTCGAGTCTTTGTTGTTGTTGTTGTTATTGTTGCGTAGAATAGGACCGAAGAAGAAGAGAAGTATATCATCCACTGGGTTTTCAGTTCCGAAACTTTCCTCCAACTTTTTTTATTTTTTGTTTGTAAAAAGTAAAAGGTGGAATGAATGACATTATTTTATTATAAAAGATTCTTTTCCCGTCACTTCCTTCCAAACCTACTTTCTCCTTTCTCAAGAACCACGAATCTATAGAAGAGGATCTCTCAACTTTAATCCCTCATCTTCTACACGGCCACCACCACCACCAAACCAACTTCAGATTCAACAAAACGGGTGGCTCATTCATAAGTTTAGGTTATTTCGTTGTATTAAAAAAACATCGAGGATTCTCGATGTTTTTAAACGTGAACGTATCATATTTTACATCTTGCTATGTTCAATTCTTAAAATCTTGAGTAAAATAAACATCTAATTGTAAGAGATGTAGACGAGTTGAAGGATTTGAAGGAAAACAGTCTATTTTACGATTGTAAAATTGTAATGTAAGGCAACTGGTTGATTTATAGGAGTACCCCGGAATAACTCCCCATCCACTTATTTTAATTAGACTATCCTGTCCTGTTTATTCAAATTTTGGAATATGAAACAATAACTGCATCGTGGATGTTATTTCGACAAAACATTAAAAGACCCAACGTCCGTTGCAGCCTTTTTAGTTTTGAAGATAAGGAAAGCAGATGTTTTTACGACTATTGTGGCAACTGCTTTTTACCGAAATAAAAGCACCCCGAAATAGCTCCCCACATTCTTATTTGAACGGGCCCTATTTCAATATACAGGGTGTCTTTTCCAAGTGTATATAACTGCAATGACTGATTGATTGAAGGTGTATACACCTGGAAAAGACACCCTGTACAATACTTTCAATGTAGATTTTGGGATGTAAAAACCAATCCCCTGGGAACTTATATATAAATATACAATATATGAAGAATAGGTACCCCAGAATCGATTAATTATCAAATATATAGACTAAAAAATCACTGAAGTTGGCTCAAAAACATTGGATTTCAGTCCGATTTTAAAATTTGATATTTTAAAATGTTTTTTAATTTCAAAGGGTTGTTTGTCCAAGAAAAACTGTCCTTCAAAATCAACTTCTGCGTCCCCGATATTTTCAACAAAATCATGATTTAAGGACGACCCTTCCCAAAACTCCTCTATCTCTTCCAAGGGTCCTTAACCACTCTTACTTACGTTCCGTCTTTAGTATTTCCGTATGAATTGAGTAGGGAAAAGAAATGATATAAAATGTTAGATTAGCGAAAATAGGAGCGTTTCATACGAGGAAACGGCAGAACTATACTTGACTCCACTAATGGCTTTTTTCTCCCTTGGTAATCTCAACCAGTTCCACACTTTCCTCTTCCTCGACGTAAATTCCCCCTTTCAAAAAGCAACTCTACTTTCCACATGCAATTTTTAACAGGTATAAATGGGTTATATTTATATACAAACCAACAAAGCACAAGAGCCCACAATATTCCCCATTTATTACTCCATATCCCCGAATAAATTGTCAACCCCAATATCACCGTCTGTCTGTCTGTCTGTCCGACGGAACGGCGGCTTGAAATCGTAACCGAGAAACCCGACATTTTCTGACTCTTTGCGGAGAGTTGGGATTTTTATACTTTTTTTATCAAGTTAGAACAAAGTTTAAAAACAACCGTAGGAGTAACATCTTCCCAAAGTGCTTTGTGGTGCAACAGTTTCCAGTAAACTGTCAAGAGAGTCAGTGGGTTCAGGGTTTTGAGGTTTTAAATAATGTGAATAAATGGAGTTTTAATGTTATGACCGTACATTTGCATCCTTTGACAGGTTATATTATTTGAAAAATAACTTCTTCGCTATAGTTGATGCGCTTTAGTGGTTTATATTTGGTGCTAATTTGTGTTACTTTTCGGGATGATTTTTTGGCCCTCATATATTTTTCCATTGTGGCAAAAAATTAAAAAAATTAAAATAGCTATCAGTCACAAGGTTATTAAGTGTTGAAAACACTTTATGCGAATGACCAGTCCGTCCGTCCGTCCGTCCGTCCGTCCGTCCGAGCGATAACTGGAGAACGGCTGGACCTACGGTCACCAAATTTTGTACACTTGTTCCTTGGCTCAAGAGTGAGGCTAAGTTCGAACTTGGGTCAAATCGGTCACACCCCCTGCCCCCCATCAATTAAACCCCAAAACAAACCATTAAATCAAACAGAATAGTGATATGTAGGAGTCCAACGCCAGGATAGAGCTCTTACTCATTTTAAAACTGACGCTTAGGTAGTTTACATTACACTCTATGTCTATCATCTATACATGATAATACCCTGAACCTACATTTCAGAGTGCGAAACATGGGATTTTTGGGGAAATTGAGATTTGGGGTTGAAACGATTCCCATGAGTAATAGAACATCTTCGACGAATACGGGACCACTCCCACTGACACCAGGGTGCGAAACCCGGGATTTTTGGGGAAATTGAGATTTAGTTTGTTTATCGTTATATTTTCAACACTTGGTTACACCCGTTACATCGGTTTATTCTAGTTATGCTTAAGCCACTCAGGGCTGCTTTAATGTATAGATAGATTGTGCCATTTCCAAACTCTGTTGTATGTAGTTCGATTGATATTCAAACTTTTTTAATACATAATAATCAATCTTTCCGACCAAGGAATTTTCATATAATTTCTGTCAGAGCTCCAATTTCCATTCAATAGCAAGCTTTAGGGTAGGGTTACAATACAATTACAAATCCAATGACAAGTACAGACACAACAGAATTGACGACAACTTTTCAGATTTTTCGAAACGTACTCTTGACTATAATTGAAGGGCCAAGCATGTTTCATTAAATTCAAAGTTGAATGACATTTGATTCTATTTTGACATATTTGACCAATTTTGAGAGGTCGAGTTGGACACGGCTGATTCGAAAGATGGAGAGAAATAAGACTGGATTTTTGAGATTCTTGGCAGTGGTGGTTGGTGTAAGTCTTGTGAATTGGGGCAACTGTACTCAAGAAGGTGGATTAGGAGAAAGTCGGAGTGGAATGGAAAGAGATGATTTTTCTTGGGAACTCCCGAATTCGGTGACTGAAGAGTGGGTCCATAAATGGAGCTATTATTGACTCACTGATCTCAACAGCATTCAACTCACTCCAAATCATTCGATACAGCTCACAAATGCATTATATGTATTCATATGTATACCTCTATTTATACCTAATATCCCATTCTATACAATATAATAAATTGTTGCAAACTCACATTGCAAAATGGTGAGACCACACGAAACAAGACGTCAGATACAACGTCCTTGTGTGACACGTGGACGACGAATGCGAGAATCTCAGAGTGCCCCAACCATAGAGTAGATCACTATGCCTTGTGTAATATCACTTACTCTATTTATTCAGCTACGCATGATACATATATGGTTGATATTGAAAAAAAAATTAATCCAAAAATGATTTCTCAAAAAAATAATTCATTCTTTATAACTAATCTCACAAATTCTACAACCTACAAACGGTATTACATCTTTTTTATACAATATGACCAGGTATATTAGGCCAATTTTTTCAATCTCAACATACTCTATATATCGTTTTGTCGTAGATTTTTTCGGAAATTTTTCGTAGATTCCGAATCTGAAAGAAAAAAATCCGAGGACACACCTTTAAGTTTTTGAGTTAAATACCGAAAACCAGATAAAAATCAGTTTTTTTGGTTTTTTCCTCATTTTAAGATCCCGTACACGTTGGGATGTATAGAATTCGATGCATAGTTTCGTTCTTAATAGCTTATGAATCTAATAATTTGTGACCAACATTCTTATTTCTTGAAAAGTTTAATTCAGTTTAATTGCTCGGAGTTCACTGCAGACTAAATCTAGTATTTTTTCTTGTATTCTAAGTACCGATAATCACTACTGCCCGGCATTAAGGAAATATATAATGCCCGATCTATTCAAATAATAGCACAACTCAACACACAACACAACTCATCCTTTTATCCACGTTTACCTACTAAATCTTCGTTAATAAATATTCTTGACTCATGTAATCCGTGTTTGTGAGTTGATTTAACTTATTATTGTAAGTAATCTATTCGGCTAATCTAACCAAATAAAACAGTTCCATCCAAAGCGCGCGTAAAAAAAGTGTTTTCCAAGCGCTTCCAATCGTTTACGCTTTCTTCAATTGGGTGCATTGTATGATCCAAATTCCAAATAGTGGGGCAATTAATAAATACTCCTTAAGTACACATGACAATATAATACTGATTTTTAAATTTTTGTGACAAGAACTTATGAACAACCCCTGAACCCTTCCCAACTATTCTATAGAGTAAATGAAAATAGTAAAGTGGGAAGAGGGTTGTCGTTGTTGAAGAAGGGTTCTTTGTAGGAGCAGTACTTGTTGTGTCGAGATAAGTGTAATAGGCCATTGTGTCTGACCTATTCAACGGAAACTGAATTCACATGGAGATCGACAAACTCCGGCCCAATTCACTTCCCCTTCACAAGAAAAAACGGAATCTTAAGACCAAAATACAAAAGTCTAGACGCATCAAAAAACTATTTCTCTTCAACCCAAACAGTTACTACATAACAAATTTGTTAATCAAGTTATTAAACGACAATGGTATTTGGTATTAAATAGCCAACGTACAGCAAAAAGGTTGCATGAGTACAACATGTGTAGAATATGATAGGTGATACTATAATTTAAACTGTTTTCAAGTTGCCCCAAACATAGAGCAAAATTACACATCTCCTGAAAAGTACTTGCACATTTCTAAGTAGATGGTATTAACTGTCCTATTCCATGTCACACATGAAAGATTACTATTTTAAATGTTGACCTTTGATCTATATTGACCTCGAACGAACATGACCTACATCCAAAGGTGCTTCATGATTACCCATGTGAGATTCTTGATTAAAATGTTATTTTACGTCTTGTCCCGTGTAGTTTACATTTTCTTGTTTGCTTTTAACGGTTTACTTAAAACCGCCAAAATCCGACGCTTTTCATTTATTGTGCGACTTCCTTTGAACAACAATAACCTGCGATTTTCAGCACATGCGTGCATTGAACATCCCGATTATTGCAGTAAATCTGACTGATACTATTTTAGCACGTGAGCAAAAGATTTTTACAAATCCCGATAACCGAAACGCGTGATTTCTAATTTGTCGGCAGATCTATAAGACGAAAATAATACAGCATCCATAAGACCATAACCTGAACTTTAATTTTGAAGTTTCTCCATGGAGTTCGAGATTTTAGGGGTTCTTTTGAGTCGGAGTGGATGTCGCGTTGTACCATGACCCGGATAAGAGAGCATTAGGCAGACCAAACGCCAAAGAAATACAAGAAGACAAAGGATAACATTGAGATTCGGTGTCTGTGCGTGATAAATATAAAGTTAGAATTGCGTTGATTTCGGCATGTGAATTGACTAACATGTAAATGATCACGGCGCTGTTTGTTTGTAAGTTTGGTAAATTCGCAACTGGTAGATTTGAATGATATTTTGACCTTAGGGGGTGGTTCTCTTGACGAAATGTAAAAATATGGCATGCTAAGTAGCGTTGAAGGTTGTAAACTCATTGTCAGCTAAATGTGGCATTGGGCAAAATTCTCACCCATATCTTTCTTAAGCGCAGTGCTATACCCAATTGTTTATCCATTGTCAACAATATATACAACTTGTGGTAGCAAGCTAAATTACAATGTAAAATAATGCTGACCATTTCTTCGATTTGCGGATGAAACCGGCCCATCATAACCAGCCACATCATAAGCGGCCCCCAACAATTATTGGCCAATGACATTACCCAGCCCCTCATAAGCGTCCATGACAACCGGCCCTAGAACCCCACTGAAACTAACAAGAGCTTAAAATGTTTTAATTCGTCGGATTGATTTTTTGAGGTATCCTAATCATTTCTTCATTGAATTTAAAGGAACTGGGTATAACCACAAACCATAGCATTATCCGATTTTGATACCTATTCGTTAGTACATCCTGTCAAAAAATTTCAGTCTGCTGTTTAGTGTTTACAAATTTATACTTTTGATGTAAATTAATTATGACTATCCCCGAACCCCTAGTTAAATATATTGCTCTACTTTTCTGCTACTTTTCTCTATCCGGTTTTACATAAAAATATAACATAGTATCTTATAGTACAGTATATATGTAAAATGACAATTTTGGTAAATATAGGTTGTTTAAAATTTATGCTATTTTTGAATTCGGGCCAATGTTTTTGAAGCAGGGTATTAGGATAGATAATTGTACCAAAATGTTTACTCGCTTAAGGGGCCAGAGTACTTTATCGCTAAGGAAATTCGGAGTCACAATGGTCACTTTCAACCCGATTTTTTCTATAAAAGCAACGACATATAATTTTGAAAAAATTCCAGGTCATCAATCACCTATCGGTGGATTTTTTTAAGTAAATTCTAAGAACCTAAGGTGTCTGCAAGGTTCACAATTAATTTATTCCTATTCTCTTTTTTAAATTTTCGGCGGACTACAGGGCTCGATAGGGTCATCCTACAATCATGCAACTAGTACTGTTGGATAGAGAATTTTATTACGGAGGTGCCGCAGTGGGTCAAAATAGCAACTTTCGAACGTTTAATCCTTCGAAATCGCATTTTAAACATTTTGTTGCATGCTTTGGTTCAGTTTTTCATTTTTAACTCGAAATACGTAAGAGATACACTAATTTTGACCCACTGCGGCACCTCCGTAATAAAATTCTCTATCCAGTTGTACCGGTTTAATTTTTTTTGGATGACTCTATCGGGCCCTGTAGTCCGCCAAACATTAAAAACCAAGAGGTTTCAAGTGAAGTTGCTAAGGACTTCCAATGACCGACTTCATTGATGGTTACTATGACAACAAGCGCTGTTACCATACAATTCTTATACACTTTCCATCCTTTTTTCGATTCACTTTGGTTGCTAGGAATGCAATATTTTTATCCAAAATTTAAAACCTCAAAACTACTCTGGCCCCTTAACAGACTTCTCTGGGCATCATAAACAGCAAGTTTTATTACTCTATATTGTTGAGTAGGATAAATACATTTACGACGTTAGTAAAATTGATTTATTCTCATTGTGTTTAAGAAGGAATATTCAATTATTTTCGGTTTTTATAAAAATATTTGGGTTTGGAAGTGTTTCGAATATATTCTACATCTCTAACAATGGACACTATTTGAGCCATTTGAGGGTCAAACGAGTTAAGGGCTGTAATCTTGCAAATAGACTAATTCGACCATGCTGATTACAAAAATCATAATTTTAGCTCTACCAATAGCTGTCTAGTGGGTCAAAAGTAGGTAGGAAGGTTAGGAACCGCGCAGTTTCAGCTAAAAGTTCGCAGTGGCGTGAAGGGGGGGAAGATGGAGAAAGTCAAGTTTTCCACTTTTCCTGCCTTTTTCTTGCGAAACCGATCAGAAGATAGGGCGCTAACATTGGAGGCACCAGGAAAATAACATTGCGCTGGTATTAGCATTTTCACGAAAAGTGAACGGGAGAATACTATTGGAAAGTTCGAACTCACGCCCGTTTTTTGACCTGTTGTGTTGTTACGTTTGTAAACTTGAGATGCCTTCTCAACGGATAAAGCGCGATTTTTGGCATTTCATTATATTTATGTGTGCTGTCGTCATACAAGGACTAAAATTAAATTTTGATCTATCCGGCTTCGGCGAATGCGTACTTCATTTAAAATCAGTAACACAATCAAAAGAATTCAGTCATCTTGAACTACTTGAAAATATAATGCTATTAAATAAAGCATCAGTTCACACCATTTTTGATTTTAACCAATCACTTCCCGTTCAACCTTCGATCAGTGATTTCGAACAGTGCAGCATTAACCTGATCGTGCAGCCAGAATATCCAATTCCAGAGGGCTACCTAAACTTCGTTGCCAAGTACATGGACGCCAGCAAATATACGTTCCGGAATCAGCTCCATTCTAATTTCATTTTTATTAGTATTCGAGGCCAAAACGTATTGTTTGACCAACCACTCCCCCTCTTTACTCTATGGCCGGCTTCAATTTACGTTGTCGACGTTGAGGTTTCCAATCAATCCATATCAACAAACAGTCCATATTTGTGGTACTATTATTGCGCGTATTGCAAGAAGTGGTCTTCCGGCAAATCCAGTTCGATTAAACTTCAAAATCCATTAAAATATCAACGCTGGTGGGTTAAACACAGACTTCCGGTGGGTTTGAATAACCCAAAAAAACAATGTCTAGCGGATATTATTTGGGCCAAGGACTGGTATAATTATCCATGCAGTCCTACAAACGTTCAAATTGAAATTTTGACCAATCAATTAGGAATCAAGATTCACTACGAACCCAGAAATTTAGCGTTAACTAGTAAGACGGAATTCTGTCGATTCCATTCTAAGTTAATATCCGATATGAATAATCCTAATCCGATTCCAATCGAGAACGTAAATCGTTTGTTGAGCGAGTCTAATCTTGCAAACCACATAATTTACTGCATTCCAAAAGTACGCTCTGAGCGATTGTCGATTTGGGTATGGTTTTCACCGTTTACAACAGAAGTTTGGTTTATTTCTATTCTGGTTTTAGTAGTTCTAACGATTTATTTGAGCTTACGGATTAAACCATGGCACTTTAAAATTATTGGAGAAAACCTGTTTCTCATTTACAAACTCACATTTAGGCAGAGCATATCGGCTAGAAGAATGACAGTTTTAATCATATTCACATCGATGTCATGTTACATTATTTCCTCTATTTACACCGAAATCTTGGCAGTAGAGCTAATTGTTCCAACCCGACCAGAACCCCTCCGTAACCTGACTCAAGTCATCCATAATGACTATAAGATTGTTGCTCAACACTTAAAGGGTCAGGTAGGTCCAGATGAAATTTTACACTTTGATTTCAAAAGACATAACTTGATCAACGAAATGGGGGAGGCGTTACATATCGTCAAAAAACAATTGAGTATTGAAGAGATATCGCAATATCTGTCTGACTTAAATCAGAAGTTTGCATTTTGGGATAGATTCCTTGGCGACTCTAAGCACGTTGTGCTACAACTAGAAAAATACATTCCTACGCATGATTGCATAAGAGTTGAAGAAAAAATAAGTGTTCAGATAGCCTTTACGGTATTCTCTACTCATCTGCAAGAACTTCTTAAAAGAAGATCAAATTTTCTAGTTGAAGCAGGAATTCTTGATTTTCTTTTCAAATGGAGTCATATATTATCTGACATGTTGGATTTAAGGAGAGAACGACAACGATTGGCGATTGAGTCAAATTTTAGCACTTCAACTGACATCACAATTCAAAACTTAAAGCCATTTTTCTATTTTTTCGTAAGCGTCCATGCCATTGCAGTTTTAAGTTTCATGGTCGAGATTCGTCATAAATTTTTAGTGTTTCAACAGGTTAGCCTTAGGAAATATTTTGTGCTAGCTATTGATAGTTGGACTAGAAAGTTGCATGGTTATTGTGGAAACACCATTTAGTTAAAATAAACTGATATTTAGCACTCATTTATTACTAGCCACATATCAAATTTTATACAGAATTGGTGGTTTTTGTACGACAAGGATGTATTCACCCATTCGTCGCCCTTATAAAGTGCTGAGTACCAACATACCTTATCATCAGATATACATCTTAATTTAGCTAACATTTCTGATAGTTTTTGTTTTTATTCGAAGTTATTGATCACTGTCGCTTATCGCATGTTAAACATTCTGATACATAACACAGCATAATTCTGTTATTGATCAGTTGATATAATGATATAATTTTAATTCATAAGTTGTATGAAGGACAACTCTGTAAAACATTTAATTTCAAAATAAGAATATATGTCGCATTGTTATAACTTAAGAATATTAGTGTTAAGAGCCATGAATTGTCTGTTTAGGTTATGACCTTTAGTAATGTTAAGCTAATAATGAAACGTGGACTTGTTATATTTCAAAACAATAATAAAATGTATCAGCTATGCGTTGTGTTATTAATGTGATAATTAATTAAAGTTAAAGCTCACGAACTCGATGGATTGGAGACAACAAATATTTACTTCCCAACTTTCTCTTAATTTTAATATTCCTAAACCAGTTGGAGAAAGTACGTTTCTAGTCAAGTATAGTTTCCGAGATGTGATATTAAATATGTTGTCTCTTCTGCCTCGACTAGAAATCATGGACGTCTTGAATTGGACCTTTCAAATGCATTTCATCCTTGATTTCGAAAATTTGGATGTAATTTTGGTCAACAGAACTCATGACTCTAGGGTTTTCAGATGTATTTTTTTATTTTTCTTATCACTATTTATGAACGGTCCGAGAGGCATAAGGGAGGCTGTTTCGTTACAGACTTCCAGGTGTGCAGCAGTTCTTTATAATTGGCGTCTATGAGATGTTGATGTTGACACGGACTGTCTAATGAACCAGGGCTCGGAATATGAAATATCGCAGCTGGAGATGATTTACTTTCCCTCGTCGCACTTCTTAATTGAATTCTTAGCTCATTAATATGCCTTCCTAGTAGTAGCATATAACTGAACAGAGGTACACCTGGGAAGAGAGATCCACCGTTTAATAAAACCCCCGGAATAATAATAATAATAATAAAATACTGGAGTTTCGTAGCTAGTAATAAGCCCTTATAGTAATCATCCTCATCATCATTGCCACCTTCAACCCTTTCAATGACTTCCAGAAGTCTAGATTTATAATCATAATAATGGCAATCTCTTCCCCTGGAGAATTATATCATCAGATCCTTGTTCCCTTAAAGGAGATGAGGAGTTGTTCATAAGCCAGTTGTGTTAACAGACTACCTTTGCATAATTTAAAATACTCGTGTAAATAAAAACTTAATAAATCGTTGCAAACGCACGTAAGGAAGGGGTGAAAACGGACGACAAACTGTTAAAACCGCAATTTCGCCATATTGCGCGGTCACACCCCTTGGTAACCCCTGTCAACGGAGTGATTGCGGTATCCGAACAATCTCTTTGTTGTTAGATACGGATAGGAGTCAACTTATTGGAAATTTTACATTTTGGGGGGTCAGGGGGTGTGACCAAAGTTTTAAAAATATATTCCACTTATGCCCAAGCAATGCTGGTTTGATTTCCGAAAACCGTTTTTTTTAAACTTCAACCGTTCAATAGTTAGAGCGCAAACGGACAGACAGACAGACAGACAAGTTCTTCCCATTAAGGGGTTTCACCCCTTAATAATTAGTCAACTAAAGACAAGTGTAATTCTAGTTCTAATAAAACGTTGTAAACGTTAAAGACAGCTCGCAAAATTAATATATATTGTTGTTCAATATTACTTGAAATCGTGTTGGTTTAAATATAACAATCAAAACTTTTAAAAATCAATTGTAAATAAAAAATAATTCCAGGGGAAAAGGGTTTCTAGGGGAGGGTGCACTTAAAACAATTAAACAAGATACTGTTTTCAGCACAATTAAAATTCAACGGTGTTTATTTCTGAATATTGAAATATCGCTGCCCCAGCCGGCAGCCATCCAAGCGACATGATCCAACGTTACTTTCGAGATACTCTTGATTCTAATTACCGTAAATATTGAAATTCCATAGCTTTATTCCATTTCCCTTTGCTCCTAAATGTTAAATAAATGAGTAAATTTTAATGTTTAGCTATTAAATATATGTTACGGTCAGGCAACATCATACGTTATCAAGTACTACCCGGATGCGGATGGACAAAAGACATTAAATTTAACTTATCTGACTAATTTAAAATAGAGTTTCAAATATACTCCAAAATTTTATTCAATTATGGACATTGAATGGTAAAATTTTCGTTTTTTAGATCACAATACGGAATCATAGGTTAATGTCTTTAAAACCGTTTGTCGTTAACGCTTCATTTAGGAATCTAAATCCAATTTCGCAATTCCAATTCAATTCAATTATTTTTTCTAATGGACCTTCTATTCTATTACGACATTTGAATGTAGTCGAAAGCCTCTTCTGCCGGCCGGGGTGGCGATATTTCGATATTAAGAAATAAACACCGTTGAATTTTAATTGTGCTGAAAACAGTATCTTGTTTAATTGTTTTAAGTGCACCCTCCCCTAGAAACCCTTTTCCCCTGGAATTATTTTTTATTTCATTCTTTTTAGTGATTTTTTTCTCAAAGTACCTAAATATGATTATATTTGGCATAAAAGGATATAGAAGCGTATATTATGTTTAAACGTGGGTTTAGTATGCCTCTGTCACTAAGCAACTATACTTTATCTCACGTATTTTTAAAGCTTATGTGCAATTAAAATTCTATGCAAACTGGTTTTTTCAAAAATTCGTATCTCAAAATATTATCAATAGAATTTAAAAAACTTTTTTTCAGAATTTAAAGAAGTAAGTGCGATTCAATAATTTCAATAACCGGGCTATGACAGATCAATGCAAATGAGGTTTTAAGCGATTTTAAAATTTAAAATTGAGTTTTGAGCATGAAGGAAGATAATTTTTGAACTTTTGACCTTCGACCGGTACATGTACGCTTGATGACAATTCCGAATAAAAAAACCGCGACCATTTTGGTCAACGGGCTAAGGCTGTAGGTCATCATCAATTTTGGAGGGGTAGGAGTGAATGCATATCTAGGGCTTGGCCCGTAACCGTTGCTATGGTTACTTTTCGCCTCCCCTAGAAAAGATCAAAATATCATAGTTTACGTTCACCTAGACGATCGATTCTTAATCCCAAAGCTTTAGTAATTGTTCTATGGTCAATTGATTTACATCCACAATAATATTACTATGAGACGATCAAGATAATTTCCATAGCAAATATTTGAAGAAACTGCATATTTGAGAATTGTCCTAAACTACATTGAATACAACTGTTTCCCAATGTGTCCATCCACTTTGCTATTTAAACCTGTACAATTTCGTTAAAAAGTATTTTGTTGTATGACAAATGCAGTTAAAATCTACTTAAAACACTTTTTAAATTATAGATTCTATTTTTGGATCAATTTGAACAGTTCATGAAACAATATTATGAAATGTCCCAATTAGGGCTTTTACGAACCTTAGATTGTTGTTTTGCATATAAAATACGTAAATACCTTTAAAATTGGATTATTGTTTCAAAACGTATTGATTTATATATATCATACCTGTTTCCAAAAATGTCGATTTAATTACATATTTAAAGCAATAGAAATTCTTTAAAGAACATTTTATATATAAACCAATACGATTTCCTCGAAAACCATTTTCATGTTGCACAATTCATATCAAACCTCGAAATTTTTCAAAATTGTTTTAAATTTAGAATAAAGGATAAAAATCATATATATAAATTTGGTATTAAAACCAATACAATTATGTTAAAACTTAATTCTGTGTTCGGAATTTGATAAACACCAGCGAATATTATGCTTCCATTTCAAAAAAATTGTATTGGTTCTAATCCGGCCTGCTTCTAGGCTGTTTAATTTTGTCTTGATTTACATTGACAAAAACGACGGACACACGGACGGACGAGCAGACTGGTTGACATCATTAGCTCTAAACCTATTTTTAATAGGCGAGCTAATAATTCCAGTATTTCCTATGCATAACTTAATTGTTTAATCTGCTAAGTAACTTATGAACAACCCCTACAGACCAGGGATCGTGAATGAAGCCTTACTTTCTCCATTGTATAGCCACGTTTTGGAGAAGTTGATGTCATAGAAGATTTTGTAATAGGTACGTAGTGGGCATTTAAGATCTCGAGGAAGGGAGTTAGTGTAGAGACAATAGATGACATTTTGAGAAGATAAAGAGAACGTGTCTTATTATCCGGAAGATAATGTCATTTAATAGACTGGCCTAATTACTTACAAGACATTGGAGGCGGGGCAATTTGGAAAGGTGTCTCCTCAGACTTTTATATTGACGGCATTAAAGTATCCCGGCTTCCCACCGTTTTAAGAACGATAACTCATCCAAGTCCCAATTCCACCTCCATATAATAACCAGATAGGACCATCCATTAAATACGCCAGCTTCGTTATAATTGAAACTATTTCTAAAAAATAATTTTTTAATGTACAGAGCAAATTTAATTGTTTTCTCCATCATTCCCATCACAAAAAAACATTTTCAACAGTCTCCGCATTTCAATACAACGAAAACAACCTTAAAACAATTTAATATTGACCTCTAAGTACTAGTAAATCCATTCTTTTTTCTTAATGACAATTCATTAGTTTAATCATAACTGATATATAAACCCAGGTTTCTTGAATTCGTATTATGATGCAAGGGGAATAAAATTGATCTAAATCCCATTGATTTAGTACTTCTGATGTGTGCCCAAGACTATTAATGCAGAAAGAGCGTTTCTGAATTCTGTGATTAATTCTAATTAACTAATCTAAATCCTAACTTTCTAATCAATGTCTAGACATTTGCAAAAGTTTTCTGCCGAAGTTTTTGATTGACCCCTGGACGGAGAAGCAGATGGAGCTTGAGGGAGTCCGGGTTGGAAAGAAATATATTTGTTCTGAGCAAATAGTAAAAACTTCTTGGCTTTTATTCTTTTAGAGCCGGATTATCCGACAATCCCAATCCAAACTCCTAGTTTTTGTCGGCTTGACCAATACAATTGACTCAGAACATAAGGTCTTCATGATCTAACTCCATTACAATTGTTAAATAGCCTGAACAAACATAAACTAATCGATATCCCGTTAAAAATGGAAACAATTTCTAGTAAATAAAAAGGGGCTTGGATAACTGGAGATTGAGTTTTGGGAGTGCCGAAACCGAGAAATCTAATCGTTCATGTTTCGAACTTGTATTTCTTATAGGGAACTTTTTAGTACTTTTTTCAGTTTTAAGGTAAGTGTTTAGATTTAGGAGTTTACTGTAAATTTGACATTATTAAATTTTTGAATTGTGGTGAGGGATTGTGGAAAATAATTAAAAGCAACGTTTTGTGTATGCATGTTTATTCCTCAGATCATGCTTTTAGATTTTTCAACAATTCAAAGTTTAGAATTTTATTCTAATTCGTGATTTAAATCAAATGTTATCCTAATCAATTTAGTATTAGTACAGAAAAATTAACAGTTTTTCCGGTTCAAAATAATTCAATTTATCGACTTCTGTTATTACCCTTGTAACAGTAATTTTTTACGTTCTCTTTGTTTGAACAAGTAATGGCATTGGAACCGAGTATCTATTTCTGGATGTACGAAAACAAATTAAATTCGGGTTGACCAATGTCTAACAATAAGATAAACTGGTTTTATTGGATAACCACACCTCAATATAATCAATTACGTGGCATATTTAGTCTGGCATATTGCAGAACACCAATTTAATTACAATTTAGGATGTTTCAAAATGTCCATTCAGAATGAAGAATTTGATGATGTTTTGATAAGGATAGCTTAGTCGGAATATAATTATTAGAGTTAACGAGGTTAATCAAGTGACATGCTATCATCTTGTTGCAAAGTTGCATTTTCCCAAGAGTGAATATTTATCCTCTAATATTTGTCGCAGGAACGTACATTCTATTTTGGATTCTCGCTATTAATAATTTTCTCATAATAGTCATTAAGAATTGGGATTTAATTTGATTAACTGGTTCTTATTCTCCGTTCAATAGGGATTTTATAGCGAATGTTTGTCCAATTCAGCGTTTTTCGAGGAGTTTGGAGACTTCCGTTTCATTTATGAGATGAGTTGGAAATACGTAAGTGAGAACGATGATTTGTAGAGGAGATAATGATTACGATCCTTGGTCAAATCGTTTAGTTAGAGTTGACAAAACTTTTGGCCAGAGAGACCTTATTTCTGGACTTGACCGTAATTACTGTTGACACAACCTTACGTGTTCAGTTACAAGCAATTTCTTAGAAAAAACGTATATCCAATTATCCATACTGCAACTTCCATAGGTTCAATTTACATGGTGCTAACTGCTAATCCTAAATCGTAAATATCCCGATTAAAAAAAATGATTTAAAAACTCGATTTCTTGCATCATTGCAATTGCAAGTCACTGTTTCACACTCGGTCGAAAATGGCCATTTAGATTTCTATTCATTTTGGATACTTATCGACAACATCAACATCAAATTGAACAGTTAATTTTTAGTTTTTAAAAATAGTATTCAAACACAATATTTCGGAGAGTTCAGTTTCTCATAAACTTTCCTATTACGTTCTCACAATTAGCACAACTTCTGAAACTGCAACACGTGGGTTTCATGAACGGTTAAATTGATCAGGAAACAGTATATTTCAGATATCATCCAAGGTAGTTATTCTGTTTAACAGAACGGTTTCTAGCCCAGACATTAGTCAATAATTACGAGACTTTAATTTAGTATTTACGATATGTAATCAGTCGCAAGTCTCAGCTAATTAACTCGGACTTTCAAAGTTCCAGAAAAGTCGAAAAAGTTTATTTTTACAAATCCAAAGTTTCTGGCTGATTGTAGGTGAGTTGATAAAGGGTCATTCTGGTCGATTCTTACAGAAGCATTAGAACTAGAAGCAAATAGGGCCTTTAATCTCTCACTTCACCAGAGTATTTTACACACGCCATTTTAAAAACGAGTTTAAAGGAAAGTTGGGATTTGATTCCAGATTTTTCGAGATTTAAATCAGAGGCAGGCGAAAGTCAACTCCATCAATCCGATGAGATGATATTCAAGGAGACCAATTCTCACCTCTACTCAAGAATAAAGAATGCAAAACACTCAAGCCAAGCGCTTTGTTCGAAATTACAAGGGAACTTTCCCGATTGTTACATTTATACATAGTTTTGTAATTCGAATTTGTTTTTTTGGTCAATACGACTCAACTTAAAATAAAAAATATGTTTTAAACGTAGAGTTTAAAGCTGTCAAAATTATAAATGAATGACTAATACTATAGTGGCTTATTTTGTTTAATTTGTAATTATATGTTTTGTGACGGATGTTCACTGCATTCTATTATATGTTAAAAGTTCAACAGGCAGATTAATTCCTTAAAAATTGAGATTGATTGATTGCCAACACTCCTTCATCATTTTAACTGTCATCTTGTGTTGCATATGAAAGTGTTCCCTTGTCAGGACCACACTTTCGATTCTGAGCTAAAGAAACCACGAGAGCTAAAAATAGTGGAACAGGTGAAATCACACAGCACTGCATTAAGTTGTCATGATGAATTGTATGGTTTGTATTTTGATGGATGTTCATTTAATTATATACCCAAAGCATTTTAGCACATTTCCCATTCCTGTCCAGACGATTGAGATGTTTCTAAAAAAGTCTTGATCCTTATTATTAGGGGTTTCAAAATAGTGTAACAAGTTAAAATGTATAGTTATGGGTTTGTTGCTAGTGTTTGATCTAATATGTAGTTCAAAATAATTTAAGAGTTAAACAACTTTCGATTTTCCTAGTTAAAAGTCTCTAATTCTCTGTAAGTGAATGTCCTTAAATTGTGAACACTTAACATTGTAATCGGTTGTAAAATTTCAAAATCTGTAGTAATCCAGTTGTTTGGGCTGTAAAGGGTTGTTAGCTAGTATATATATATTATGGACGCATGGGCGACTCAGCTTCTCTCAAGCCGAAATAAGAGTCTCAAAAATTTTGATCCGAAAAAGCGGAGAATTGTACGTCGAGGGGATCAGTCTGAGAAAGAGTCACAAAACCTACACACTTTCCCTTCCTGTCTCAGTTTCACTAAAAAAATCATCACCTCAAAATCTAATTCATGAAAATTTAAAAAAAATCAGAATTAATTGAAAATTGTATTATCAAGCCGTCATCACTGCAAAATCTGAAAAAATTAACAATCACATAAAACAAAAAAAAATATTCGGTGACAAAATTCCAGGAATCTCAAACTGCCCCGAGATACTTTCTCCCTTTGTTAGTGACAGTGAAAGTCCGTAATCCCGTGTAACCGTAAAATTGATACATTTTAATTACAAATCTTGTTGTAATTTGCAATGTGTTGGGGTTATGAGATCGAGTTGTAAGGTTGTACAAGTACGTGTCCGATTTCGGTTCGTGAGTTTGCAATTCGGGGAAGATGAGATGAAGTTCATATTAAAATTTTGACAAGGCGTAGAATTTGTAAATCAAGCGGATGGATACATAATAAAAATTAGTGTAAGTGATAAGTGATTGAGTGATGCGAATATGAGATCGGGTGTTATTCTGTGTTGGCTTTCAAAAACGGGGTCTCAAAGCCGGAGTTTCCTTTGATGATCTTGACTCTTGAAAAGTTGGGATAGAATGAGAATCCTATCCGTCATTCTTCTCCTAATTGGATCAGGTATGTTCGACTTGGATAATAAATCGCTATATCATTCACCAACTACAAAAACTAACATACAATAAGATCGAAATTCAAAGAATCCGACGTATTGTCAAAAATATATAAGTAATATACGTGTTTGACAGTAAAAATTGACCTATATTTTTGCGATCTCATTGGAATCGCATGGACGACGACGATTTAAAAGAATGACACCGTACACATAATTTCGGGTTAAGTTCGCTTGACACGGAAACAGTACATTTAAAATTGGCTTTAAAATGTCAGATTTTAAATTTTAATTACATTTTATGGATGAAATGTAATGACAAAATAAAGTTTAAACAGATTTAAAATCAGCCTGTACGAAACCAAATTAAATTCGGGTTGACCAATGTCTAAGATAAACTGGATTGATTGGAAAACCTCAATATGTTAAATTACGTGGCATATTTAGTCTGGCATATTGCAAAATACCTATCTAATTACAATTTAGGATGTTTCAAAATGTCCCTAAAAGAATGAAGAATTTGATGATTTTGTCATAAGGATAGCTTAACGCATACATAGTTTAGGGTTAAATTCGACTTCACACGGAACTACATGTAAAATTGACTGAAAATTGTCAGATTTTAAAATTTTAAAACATTGAAAAAATACAGTTTAAACCGATTTAAAATGAGCCTTTTTATAAAATTTAATTCCGTTTTTATCATTTCTAGATAGAAGGGCATAAAATAGTGCAAAAATTTAACAAACTTTAAAATTCATCTAAAAAATCTGGGAAACGTTTCTTTGGGTTTCAACTTTGAAGGGCTGTAAGAGGATCGAAAACAAATAATGGTAAAGTCTGATCTTAAAATCTCGGAACTCCTTCGTTTCCGTCAAGTGCTCCTCTCGACAAGTCGAGATAAAAGGAAAGTAAAGTAGGGAGATAAGTTCAAGTGTCCCTTGATAAGACAGATGAAACAGGATAAGAAAAGTGCATCAGCACTTCTCCCACAAATCCACAAAAGCCAATTCGAATAAAAACAATTTTGCCGAGCACGAAAACAGTCCGTTGTAATAATATCAAAACTCTCCCTACATTTTGGCAAACCATTTTTATGTCGAATTTTCGAAATTAATTCCGCTTTCCATCTCCACGAACTCTATTTTAATGCTTAAGACTGCTCTTTGTAAAGAAAACACTTTCCCGGCTCCAGAAAAATCCGGGATGAATACAGTCAGCCGTTTTGTCGAGTCTCCCGAATTTCCATGAAATTCCACCAAGTCCCTTCAAGCCGAACTGAATCTATTCTCGATCGAGGTTCGGGATGGGAAAAAAGAAACTTGAGAATTAGTTTAAACTCCATCGAGTTGGGTGTCCGTAGGGTTGTCCCGAGTACAGTTTAAAGCTGTTACACGGGCGAGGCTACATGCCGTGCAATTTAAGCGAGCACACGGAAGGGTAGTTTAAAGCATTTTTACGTTTTAACGGGTTATTAACAGTTTAACTCAACGGAAATAGATCCCATTATGTTAAAAATTCATGTTTTGAAGGAGTTAAATCTGCAAGTTTTTAATTAGGATGTAATGATAAGTGATCAATGATTGGGTGAAACATGTACCTAACGATATATGTGCCGAGACATATGTACCGAACGAAGTTTGTGCCAAAGGACGTATGTGCTTAATTTAGAAAAGAGCGGTGTAGGTAAGGTAATACTTTTAGAAATTCGGTACGTAAGTTGTCAAGCACATACGTCGTTTGGCACATATGTATCTCGGAACATACGTGGCCTCTCAAATGTAGCTAGCTACATGTGTCGTTGTACCGTTTTAAATTACGATTGATTTTTTTGCAAACATTTTTGTTAAATTTCTAGGAATAAACACAGGATCGAAGATATTTTAGTGGTAATTTGTGACACGGGGCAACCCTAGCAATTGGAGGTGCCAAAGTGTCTTCTTCTCCTTGGGATATGAGGGTGACAATTGGGCTGAGGGTGGATGTGTCTATATATAGAGATGTACATTTGAGTTAGTATGGTTTAGAGGAAGAATCGTTTGTAAATTCATGTCAGGGGATGACCAATGCGACAATCAGTCGTGGTCTGAATCCCAATCCAAAGACACTTAATAACGCCTTTCCCGTAAGAATTAGATCAGTGTCGGTCCATTGAACATCCACATGATCATTCCACACTTTTCAGACCATCTCTCCGACAAAGTAGTCGGCACGACACATTCTACTCTGCAGCTCAACAACGAACCGGAACTGGGACTTTAAGGAAATATTAGAGAAATATAAAACCCGTTCGGGTCGTTCAGAACCGACGTGTATTTTATTAGGGAACTGAATGACGCTTTATACATTGATTTATTTGCAAACATTTGATAGTCTAAAAGAATAAAATGTAGCAAATTCTGGAATGTAATTTTTCGTAGTGGATTAAAATATCATTGAAATAATAATATATACAATTTTGAACGATTGTAATGCGGATTTGACATTTCACGATAAGCTTAAGTGCTACCCAAATCCCCGAGTTTGAAATACGTCATGGATATGCCTATGGCTGTAACTACATTTTCCCGTTCACTTGAGAACAATTTATAATTTATAAAACCAGTTTTGCCGTTTTTGTTAAAAATACACCCATTCGGGGTCAAAATTGACATTTTTATAAAAAGGGCACACATTTTCTGATTTTCCTTTGTTTATCTCACAAGGGAACCTTGTCAGATGTTCAACGCTGATTTTTTCAAACTTGTTTCATTTGAAAGAAGATCTAAAATCATGAAACTTTAACATCAGAACTATCTCTAACTAAAATAGTTTTGGCGTAGTAAAGTAGGTTAGAAGGTCAAGAAGCGGCGCTATTTCAAGGATTCCTATAGAAAATCCCCGTTTAGATTTTGCGAAAAGGATGGTTCAGTGCAATACTAATTTGGGGGATCCGCCAATGTTAACTCCCTATCTCTATCGCGACTTCCTAGAGAAAAGCGGAAATGTTGACTTTCTCTTAATTCTCCCCTTCTCACTGCTGCCAATTTTTAACGTCAAAAGCGCCGTCCTTCACCTTCCCACCGACTTTACCACGTCAAAACTATTTTAGTCACAACTAGTTCTGATGTCGAACTTTCGTGATTTTAGATCCTCTTTCAATTGAAACAAGTTTGAAAAAAATCGGTGTTGAACATCTGACAAGGTTCCCTTGTCAGTTTTCCGAGTGTTTTTTACCACTGGGTCTATAACTCTACTTTATTTCCCAGTTTATGAACAACCCCCTTTTATCCCTTTGAAAGTACGGAAGGATTATCTATAAATGACATTGTTGTCTTAAGTTCATATATTTATACCCTTTCGATTTCCGATAGTCAATATACGGGTACTCAATGTGCCAATGTCTTCAAATCTTGTAGATATAGGGAAGGAAGTTGTTAAAGTAGTGTCAGTAAGTGAGAGATTGCAGATCTTGCAGAATCCTCGTCCCGGACTTACATAAAGTTGAAGAACAATTCGAAAGCGGAATCTTTGATTTCTAAGGACTCTCTCCTCCCCTATTTCTTCTCCGTGATCAGCTCTGATAGCGTCTTATAGATAGTAAACCCAGCTATAGAATGTCCCTATAGAATTGGCAGTGGTGGTCCAGTCTTGAGAAGTCTCAATGGATCCGCAGAAATGCCAACTGGAGAGATTCACAAATTGGCTTTGGCCACTCAACAGAACGACTCTTGATGAGGACACTAATAAGCCTAACGTCCAATATATCTTATCAATGTTACGTATACCAAATGCCGATGATATCGTATCCAGTCAGGGTACAGAGTTTCCTTTAGGACTGACTAGGTGAAAGAGATGACGATGTACAGATATGTGTCTTGTCGTTGAAAATGTGGACCATGACCCATTATCCGATAATAAGACGGCCTATCTGTAAAAAATTACTAATATACGCTATGCATCATTCTTGTCCTAAAATGGTGAAAAATAACGTCAGAAAAATGTAATTACTAAAATTCAAAAGAGTTATTTTTTTATTCAATTTCATTTATATTTAGTTGGTTGTGAACATTCATAATAATCATGTTGGAGATTCTGTCTTTAGAATCTGAGAAATTGGTCTTTATTGGTTTGATTTTAGTGGAAAATTATTTGTTTATAATCAAGTATGCACTATATATAAATGTAAAATTAAATAACCCTTATTTCCATTACGTATTTATATCTGTTTCATGGATATCTATATAACATTTTACATCTTGTAACGTTTCGTAAATTGTATCTGTGATACAGAATAATCTGGAATGCAGATTTTTAGCAAGTTTAGTACTTTATATTTTCAAAGATAAACATCCTAGTAAATCAAGCAACGAGGATTACAGAACAAAGGGAAAAAATGGCCAAAAACTTAAAATTTCATAAATTCTTCATTTCGAAATACATTGTGAATATATTACCTCAATTGCCCAGTTTGTTAAGATCACAGCCAAATCCGCATGTAAATCACAAAGCTAGTTGCGATTCCACCAATTACAGCTAAAATCCAGCCAAACAGTTAAAGAATCTTAAATAACGGGGAATTAAATGATTGTGCAAAAATTACAATTTCGTAAAAAAAAACAATACAAAACCAAATGAATAATTCTTCTACTTATTATATTCGCTCAAGTTTTTCGAAAGTTAAGTGAGACGAGGAAAAATTTAAATGCCAATCACCTAACCTAACTAAAATACACACAAAAGCAGTCTTATTCTGCAACTTTTGGGATTCGATAAGATAACCGATAAGCTACTCTGCTTTGTAATACATTTTGTCACACAATTGCTGATCCTCTCAAATGTTTTCATATTCCAAATTTCCCTAAATTTTTTAAAAGTTTGTAGAAAAATCTGTTTTATTCAACAACTTGGCTCAGCTTTGTGTGTAATTAAAACTAAAATGGAGCGGAATGAAATAAAATCTCACATCGATTATATATTAAATATCTGAATTAACAGATCAAAGCCAAAAAATATTAAAATAGGTATTTATTCTCGTCAGTACGTACGTGGTTGGTGTACGATCCCTTTGATCAAATAGTTAATCGCATCGCACTATCTTTATGAAAACGGCGTTAACTTTTCATTTCTGATTTGTTAGGGCTCCGTTTATGAATGAATGTTGGTTAAGGCGATAGAATTGCGATAAAGTCGGTTCTGAGTTACGGGGAGTTAGTTGGGCCTGATTATTACATCCAGAGATGATTTCCACACCATTAACTTCAAAAGAGTCTCGATTTCCTCAGTTTCTCTTCTTATTCTCAAGTCATTAGGTACCTAAGCGACCACTATCCTCTTATTCATCTCCCCACCTAGCAAGACCGAAATAAATCTCAGTCCTGAAAACGGGGGAAATATCACCAGAAATTATACATGTTGAAAAGTTCAGGAATCCTAACTATTAATGACGGAGTCCGATCTACGTAAAATAATTAAATTCATGGTCAATAATTATTTCCAACATTGAAGATGATGGAGTTTAACTTTGTTGATTTCTTATATCTATATCTATGGTGGGAACTGACTGAGTTCATACCTTAATAAAACGTTGAAAACGTTGATGGAAAAGGGGTGAAACCACATGCATCGACGAATGGGATTAATTTTACTCAAAAATCTTGGACAGACGGACGGACTGACAATGTGTTATTAATAATGACTTCTTGACCTTTAATAACATTTTTTAAGCTATCGGAGCTCCATATGGATCCATGAATTACCAAAAGTCAATTTTACCCAAAAATTGAATTGCATTGCCTGGATTTCAGCCAAATCAATTAAAATAGCGAATCAATCCTCTGTATTTTTTCCATCGGCAGATATTTAGAAAAACCTCAATCTTTTATGAACATTCAACAGCTTTGAAATGACAAATGCAGTTTGTGGATAAAACCGTTCCATCCTAGTATTACTCTCTGTATATTCTGAATTGCTAACATTCCCACAAAAGAAATCCGTCACAAGTCGCTTTTACATATAGAATTTCTAACGTAAAATCCACTGCCAATAAAATATACTCAAGTAAAGTCACCTCGTTGACTCGCCGGGTAAAACTAACTCGTTTCGCCCTTAACATTATATAACATTTAAACGAAATGATTTTTACCCGGTGAGTCAACTAGAAGAGGGACTTTAATCCTGGGGGTAAAAGTGCAGAATTTTCGACGCTTTTGAACGGTCCCGAACATAATAAAATAAATAAGATTCTCTAGCCGGTCCTTATAAAATGTAGCTTTTCTTTAGCGTATGGTGACGTGGTTGGAGAAGGTATTATGTAGATTGGGTGGAGTGGAAGTGTGAATATTGATTTTCAATTAGGTCCATGATTTCTTCCACGTTTGATGATCCACTATTACCCCTCACCATAGACATGTATTTTATATAAGGTGTTATTATCTATCATAGTCAGGGAAGGAAGTGCTCTGTTCTTAGCTGATGATGATGTTTTGTGATATGTTTGTTTGCAGTGGCGGAAAGTCTTATATTTAAACGTGTGGATGTGCCTCATTACATGGAGACGGGGGAAGATGCCGTGCTCCAGTGCTTGTTCAATATGGAAGGGAGCCGTCTCTATGCCGTCAAGTGGTACAAGGACAATGAGGAGTTCTTTCGCTATTTGCCCCGGCACAGCCCTTCCATTCACACGCATCAGGTCGACGGGGTCCATGTCGACGTAAGTATCCTTTAGTCTCAAAATACCCCGTAAATTGACCTTGGGGGTAAAGTATGGGTTAGTAGGCGTAGCCGATCATGCCGCTGCGCTAGGGTGTGTCGATAAAGCACCTCATTATCATTTTGCCCCAATGTTTACGCCTGGGGAGTCGTCCTATCATGCATTTAATTGTCATAGAATTGTCATAGAATTGAAGTTGTTGATGTCTTTCTTATTTTACCCCAATATTACTAGTGCGTTATTGCAGTACTCCAACCTCACTTTGCCTCTATATTTACCTCCGGGATTGTGCTACGCTGTGTCATTTCATGTTCCGTTCTCCTACAAAAATTCAAGTTGTTGACGTCGATCTTACTTGACCCCGGGGTCCCAGGACATAGTACCCCTATCTCACTTTGCCTCCAAAAACCCCAGGGATTGTGCCCGAGACAGTTTGCATCATGTCTATCTTATTTTACCCCGATTGAGTGCTAAACCTACATGCACTGCCGACCAGTTTCCCATTCAAATGACTACTCTATCTATTCCAATATTTAGCCGGTGCTGTCAAACCAAACGAAGGTGGTGCTGAAGTCCGTGAACGTGAGATCAACAGGCGTCTACCGTTGTGAAGTGTCGGGTGAAGCCCCGGACTTTTCCTCGTCCATGGGAGAGGGACGGATGACAGTTGTCTGTAAGTTCCAGCACTTCTCCACACTTTACTGCCTTTTTATCTCCGGACGAAATGCCCGGTCGGGCCAAGCCTCAGGGGCAACATTTTGTGGACTTCATCTTGCCCCCTCTGCCATACCCCCTAGATGTCTATTAACTTCTCCTCTTTTTACAATTCCTCTTCTTTTTCAGTTTAGATCCTCTGACTTTGTCCATATGTTATTTTCGGAAGTTTATTCTAGACGTTGGCGAGGACATATGTTAAATTGTTAAAGTATGTGCGACAGGGCGGGGAGAGGGTGACCCGACTTCAAAACCTAATTTATGAGTCGAGGGAAAGGGAAAGTTTAAAGAAAGCTGGAGGAAAGGCAACCGTTTTTCCGGAGAAAAAGTGAACAGAATCCCGGATCTTTTGACTTCCTAAATTGACTACGCTTTTTTACTTGCTTCCTCATCTAGAGTTCTAGATTCATATCACAGAAGCAGCTATATTCTATACAATATTAAGTTACTGGAGAGCAGGGACATAAATATTAAACATATGCGTACAAGGGGTCATCAATGAAGGCTGCAACTTTCAGCAGAACTTTTCAGAGCTGTTTTTTAAACCGATCTCGGAGATGTTTCCGGCTTGTAGTTTTGAAATATTTTAGGTAGTACAGCTGTCTTTTTTTAAACGAATTCTAAATTAAATCTGCCAAAAACCATTCCATTCTTAGAAATAAACTTTAGGCGTTTTCAAGTTGTTTTCTGTTTAATAACATTAGATATGAAACTTGACCAAGAAATGGGTTTAAAATTAGTTCAAGAGCAGAGGACCAGTCATAAATATAAAATTACAAGAATAGAGAGGGCACTTAGTGTTCAGTTCATGAGTCAAGGGGTATGTTCACTAACAACGTTAGGAAAAAATTACGATCTTGTTTTGAATCAACACATTTAGATTTTTCGGCAGCAAATTAAAATTAAAACTTTTTCAGTTTTTGTCACGATAAAAACAATTGGATTTCGAATGATTACTAGCCTCTTGACAAAAGAACGGTACAGCTTAACACATTAAAACTGCCTTCAAGAATGCAGCGTTTCAAATAGGGGGCATCATGAGATTATATGAACTTAAATTCACTAACACTTGCTTGAAAGATCACAATATCCTTTGTTCCTTTTTAGAATTAACAAATTAATCTGTTCTCATCGAAATCAGCTAAAATACAATCCCCAACATTTTCAAAGCGAAATAATTTTTTTTAAATTTTGACATTTTATCCGTGTTCTATTTTTACGGATTCAAATCCAAAGCATATCCCCATTCCCAACAGGACTCCTTCCTCGTCGGAAATCAGGATTTAGTACCTTCCTCCATTCAGCTCTAAATGTTCCTAGGGAGAAAGTTAGCTTTCTGGGTGAAAATATGGAAGTGGTTTCGAGGTTGAAGAAGTCAATAGATGAATTTGTTAGATGTATTATTCGGATCTTGAAAGGGTGATGGCTGGAATATTTCACACCGGAATAACCCATAGCTTAAATGACCATACTTACCTATACTTCCTCTATACATCGATCAGAAACGGTCTTATTATTATATCGACTTATAGAGAGTAGTTTCGGAAGTGTGGAGGAGTTATTAGATATAGCGGTGGTGGCATTTTTTGGGTTAGTTTAGATATTGATGTACGGTGGGGTGTAATGGATTGAAGGGCGATATGTTCTGCTTATATTTGGCGTTGGGATCTTGACTCATTCCGCTCTTGTCAGACTGACTGGAATTGTGGGTCAATATTTTCAGATTTGCCACAGGAAGGGCCACAAATCACCGGCAATGTGCGGGATGAATACGAAGTGGGAGATACGCTGGACCTCAACTGCACCTCCTCAAAGTCATTCCCACCCGCGAAAATATCATGGTACATCAACGATAAGCCCGTAAGTCCAACGCCGATCTTATATATATTATATGCCTCGAGTACTAGGCCATAGATGCAAATTACTTCCACTATTATTCAACTTACCACCATTACAGGAATATAAGGAATAAATCCAAGAACGACCAAGTTCTTATAGGACAGGGGATTCAAATTGTGCAGATTATTGAAATTGCCTTTTTGCAAGGGATTCAAATTTAAACTTATTGCGGATTAAGATTCAGAGTCGTGAATTTGGGGCATTCATGAGGAACGATTCTGGAACGGAATTCACGAGGTTTGGAGAGTGTGGGTTTTAGTAATGGATTTGAGGTCAATCATCGGATTCGTCCATTGTCAATTGTCGTTTGAGACCTATGTTTATAGCTATGTTTATAATTTGTAATAATTTCAATTGACTTAAAAAACAAACAAAAAACAAAAAACCCTATTTGGTATGCGAAAGAATTGGTAAATTTGACATTTAAAAAAACGTTGAATTTTACAAAAAAGGTCATAATTTCTTATCCCGATTTGCTGAAACAAATCTTCTCCAGCACTGGTCAAACCTCGTATCTTCACATGCTAAAAGATCGCGCGATACCTCGTAGTGCGCTCCAATGTCACAAAAACGTGCGCATATTGAGACAAAATTGTAACTTGGGTTCTTTTAATATCCAGTAGATGGCATTAAACTACCCCTGGCGGCTATATTCCGAAACCCACTAGTAAAGTCAGGCACACAGGCTGCAATGCGCAAGGCGCTTAGCCCTTATGGACATTAACTTAAAATGATATACGGATAAGAATGTGCGTATTTTTAAAACGCATCTGACAATCTGACCCTACCGATGATCCCTATTCCGGACACATGTGTTAAAACCGTTTAGGATATACCCCGTCCTTATCGGTTCCAATATCGAATGCGCTTTATTCCCTATATATAACTAAACTCCGTCTTACTACCTATATATTGTAAAGTAAGAATGGGGGATAAGAATTTGGGTTCGAAATAGTTGAAGGATGATTTCGATAAGTTGGACCAGTCCTCCATTGTTTTGATTTATGAGATGATCGGATTACTCTTCCAGTTCCTCTCCTACAACTTCTCATCTAATATTGTTTTATCTCCTCATGATCATCATGACCACGAGATAACCTATAACCATAACCACCACCACCACATCTTTCAAAGCCTCAGACTCTCAGCATTATTATGATGATGATCCTCATCACTCGAATGATCATTCTCCTGATCCTCGCAAAAGAACCTGTCCACAGATCCTTATACTCTTTTTATTATTATCAGAACTAGAAAAAGATCCAAATCCAATGTCTATGCTAAATGCAAGCTGGATCAGCCACTTAGTCGGCCAGCCTCCCGAACCCCAATGAGTATTGCAAATGCAGAAGCATTATACATATAATATTATGATCTGATACCGTAAATGTTGATATAAATCCCTATGGGCATGTATTTTTTACAGACCTTCTCAACGAGAGATGTATTCGGGTTGTGGTTTTATTCCGAAAATACAAGTATAGGAGAGAGTCATACGTTCCTAGACTGTTGTTGGTTGTGTTGGCTGTGCTTACATTATTAACCAATTTAAATTGAGAAAATACTATGTACAATTACTTTAATAACGTCGTGAACTTGCTTTTAATTCAAGTGAGCATAAATCAATCGATTTTTGTCGCTCACGTCGGCACCTCGTAGTTTCAAGAACACGTAAAACTACATGACAAATACTAGTAAATAGGTACATCATTAATACAGCAAAAATACTAAAATTGAAATATTCTGACTCTGAGTTTTAATTCATTCCTGAAATTAACCATGTTTAGTAAGGTTGGGTTAGGTTAGCATGACCTAGAGATTGTAACTACAAAAACAACGTAAATAGATTATAAATAAAAGCATTAGCTGTAAACAATGGGAAAAAAAAAAAAAAAAAAAACGTAAATAGAAACTTTCGATTTTGAGCTTGTGATTGGGGCTCAGGATTTACGGTAAGACTCGCAAGGTAAAAAGCGTTTGACTCGGGGTGAAGGTGTCGTTAAATAGTCCAACTTTCTCTTCCACAAGACGATATTATTTGTGGATTTCTCGGGTGGTTTGGCTTGTTCTTGATCGGCGGTGGGGGTAGTTCCATCTGCTACGAGCAAAAGTGAGTTTAATAGAATGTGGCAGGATAATGGAATCTCCGACACCCCTCCCAACCTAATGTTTTCCATTATGAGCCATAACTGGGCCCGTAATTGAATTGCCCACTTTTCTATTCAATCATCCAACTTCTAATGCCCCCTTCTAATCCGGAGAAAAGACTGGAGGAAGAGGACAGGGAATGTCGAAACTGTCGAAAAAATCCACCACCACCACCGAACCTGCATTATCAGGCTCTAGTACAATACAATCCCGAGGAATTGATACTTTGCTCCTAAAGTGGGGAATAAATGCATCGGCTGCCCTCATATACATAGGACTGGGATGGAGTTGGGCCTAAAAATTTAAAATCCAGTGCCACTAGAACCCATACTTTCCCCGTCCCGATTCCTTGGGGATGAGGAGCCCTCTTTATAATGTATAGAAATGGGAGCGGGAGAACGTCTGAATAAATTGGATGGATTTGCTTATGGACTGTTTTGAAGATGTAGGGTTATTCGGCGGTGGTGGTGGCATCAAAGGAGGTTATCTTCGAGTAAGCATTCTAGCTTATTCAGATAGGGTGAGAGGTTGATGGGTCGTGGTGGTGGTCGGGAGGAAGAAATAGTGACGGAGACGATGGTCTTTATTAAGACACGAAATCTCTTTTTTATGGGAACGCTCTTTTTCTGCTTGTCTGTTCGTCCGTCCGTCCGTCTGTCCGTTTGCATTCCAATATTATGAAGAATCAACGGTGTTTGAATTCATATGTCGGATACTAGTTTAACAAATATGATTTCCGGAGGTTTGTGCCCCAGTAATAACGCCCCATGACTCGTGTTCCGGTACATGAGCCCCTGTATATGTTGCCTTTATTAATTTTACGACCCTGAATTTTTTAATGTTTATAATGAGTAAAATTCGACCTCCACACACGAAAGTGAATCAACGTTAATGCTTAACTCATTTTATTTTGTTCGTTCTTGTTGTTCTTGTTTATACGGGGCGCATATCATGACGGGGCGTTGAACTTGGGGTGCAATTAGCTGAAATCTCATCCAAATTATGTAATAAAACAAGTGTCATCGAAATTACGTTAAGCTCGAGGCATTTAAATCACACATGCTAAACTGAAGTTTGAAAGTCTAGTTTGGGTTCCACTCCTTGGTTACAACCCATTCGTACCGGTTTATTTATATTTTCTTCTTCCTCTTCAACTTATTATTTGGAAGTTGAAAGAATGCAATTGAAGATTAGATGGAGGACGTGGTGTGATGGTCCTTCCTTTGACATTATGTCCTCATGTCCTCTTATTCTAAAGGAACGATCTCACCTTATCTCAGAACAGTTCCTGGAATGATGGTGGTGGTGGTGGTTGTTGATGGTGGTGGTGGTCCTCCTCAGAGAGACACTTTCAAAAGCATCAAAAGACACCTTACTTCCCAACAAAACATGAATAGAATGTCGGAAAAGGCCGGTCTGAATTCTTTAAACTACCTCATCTACTCATTCTACATCCAGAGAACCGTAGGGCCGTTCATACACAATTAAACGAGCTACGGAAGAACTTAACTCCTGTTCAGGATTATTTCCGGAGTTTTGTCCGAAATCTGGATGTCCAGCTATCCGTAATTACATTGCCAACCGGACAAAACTATGAAATATTTTAAAATCTACTTAACGATATAGCAAAAGACACACGGGCTTTGTATTGAGTTTAGCGGACGCGAAATTGTTATAACGGATTGAAGCCCGTATAAACGTACATGATTATCAATCACCACCACATGTGGTTTGCGATTTATGAGACGAAGCCCGTGTCTGTCCGTTTGTTTACGCTCTAACTTCCAAACTAAACTATTGAAGGTTTTTAAAAACAGTTTTCGGATTTGATTTTAAATTCCCGTTTTCTTGGGCTTAGGTAAAACAGAAAATTGAAACAGTCGGCCATGCCACCTGACACTAAAAACATTTATTTTAAACTCAAACATTAATATATCCATACTCGTTCCATGAACTAGTAAGAAGAACGACTTAAACCCAAAAAATGCATAGTTTTGGTTGCACTCCTACTTTACAATGTGTTTGTAACGGTTTAAAATGTATCGGAGATGTGTTATGCTATTGACTCAATCAGTGTCCGTCTGTCTGTATCTCTTCTCTATTAGAACACTCTTCTGAAAAATTGTGCTAATTTAGGCTGAACTCCAAGAATAGTTCCATTAATTTTTTTTTTACTTTTTGCCGTGTGCACAGGAGCAAATGTGTTGAAATTTTGAACGGACCCCTGACTTATTTTCGTTTTTTGTACAACCAAGGCACTTTTGAATCTTTGATATACTTTGGCTTTTCATCTTATTTTGAGTGTGGAAAGGGACTGCCACCACCGACCACCACCACCCGAATATATTAGCATTGCAGATTTCTCCCTTGAACAGACACACACTTTCTCCCCTTCTCTCCGACACTACATTCACTTCCTGACACCGAAACCAACACCCTCACTGAATTATAAAAATTGCATTAGCTTCATTCTACATACAATCCCCTTATAATAAAACACCCATTTTCCTCTCATCGTACTCGACCTATAGTCCCGTGTATTTATAAATACAAGGGATCTGGGAGAATTACAATAGACTAAGATGAAACAACAAGTTGTCCAGATAATATTAGAAGATGTTTGAAGAAGCTCCATCGATTTCTGGGGCTTATAATATCACAGTGGCTATAATATAGACCCATTCTATTGCATATCATTTAATTTAGCCAACGATTAAAATTAAAGGAATAAAAGTAAACATTATAGTGATAAATAATTGTTAAAATACATAAACAGTAGCAAACGGACATGACACAGAATCAAACCACGCGAACAAGACACGTCAAATAACTTTTAACGTGGTTGTTTTAAAATTCTCACATTTCCCCAACTATAGAGTAAAGTGGTATACGTCGTTGAATGGTACTTAACAAACCCTTTCCCATAATGTATGACACTATCAGACATGAAGGGTAGCAACAAAAAAAAGTGCGACCTTTGACATTTGAGCCTTAAACTTCAGTAATTGAGGTTTAAGCTGCGGTTTACGAAGTAAACCCAAACCTATACCGCAATCGTGGGCTAATACAAGCAGATCATCTCCGTCAAATATCCAGATTATCTCCCTTCAACTAATTCTGACTAAAAATTAAAAATATTACTTTAAATGTGTTTGTATTTAGATTCCTCAACATCACGAGCCAACATACTACGAGACGAGTGGGGAGGCAGGCCCAGGGGGCATGGGTAAGGGGCAGGGGAACGGTAACTCTCTAATCAAAGCCACGTCGCGGCGACTTCAGCTGGAACTGCACCCGAATCATTTCGGTGCGAAGGGTACCGCGAAAGTGCGGTGCGTGGCGCGTATTTTCCCGCTCTTCTGGCAAGAAGGGGACGAGAAGGTCGTGATGGGCAACTCAAACCGCAAGTCAAACGACGTGGACTACATCGCCCACGACTCCATCCATCGACACCAAACCCAGGGCCCCAAACCCCGAGGGGGCGTCCTTAACAAAAGAGAAGCCCTCGTCCAAAGTAAGTTTCTAGATTATGTTAAATCTGTACAATTAACACCCTGTAAAATCGTTGTTTAAATGTTGTTTTAATTTCGAGAATTACCCATTTCCAAGCGCTTTAAACTCTAACGATAGAAACGGAGCAAACTGACCCTAAGTGTCTCGAATCTCGAATGTGGTTTTAATTTCTGGTTGAGGTGAGGAAATAGCTGAAAATGCTTAAATTGTTTCATATTTAAATTGCAGTTCGAGGGGATGGGACGAAACTGCTGGCGTCAACAAAAGTGAATCAGATTGTCCTTCTCCTAATCCTCTGCTCTCATTTCCTCTCATCTTAAATGAAGTTAACTCGTTTCGAGGATAACGGAATTAAGACCTCTGTTAATGGCCCTCTTGACATCGATTTTTGACTGCATTTCTTCCTCAGTTCCACTACTTCAGTTCATAGCTGGGTAAACAACGCTGAGAAAGCAATATTCTCCGTGATTCTTCAATACCTGGCCACAAGGACTCGGTTACATTCGGTTGTATTTGTTGCTACATGAGCTGAGCCTGATAAATATTGAGGTTCGAGATTACCAATTTTACTGAATTCTGACTAAAACACAATCGGACAGAGCTGAAGAACCACAACATTCCTAAAAAATTAATTGACTATTATCTTCACTTATATTTAGAAAGTTAAAGAGCTCGCCGGGGTGATAAAAGAATTAGGAACAAAGGCGGTGTATGAAATAATAATATTAACGGGCTTGAGTTTTTGAGTAGGTTGTAGTTTGTAGGTGAACAAAGATGCGTTACTCTTATTCTTGAGACTTGTATGTTTTAAGTGCTTCCTTTCACTCCTTACTTTCACCAACGATACATAGAAGAGTTATATGCTGAGACAGAGATCATCTTTTATACTGAACTATTAGGAGTGTTGTATGGAATCATCATAAGGTCATAACAGAACAGGAACACGCGATGGAACTTACAGGTCAGCAGTAGTACTGCCAAGAGGCGGGCCGTTCATAAATCTTTCTAAATACTTAAATCAGTTTATTAAATTCTATTTTGAGCAGTATTTGGAGCTAAACACCGTCAAACGGGAGTCTTAACTTAACAAAAATTTTAAGACAAAAAAATAAGTCCCCTTAAGGAATAATTTCAGGTTAATTTCGAAAACGAGTGGTAAAAACACGTGATTTATGAATACCTCCCATACTGCGATATTTCAGACTTGTAAAGCCGTTTTTGCAAAACTGCTGGCCCCAACTTTCTCCATTTCTCTAATATTCTGAGCCCATTAAGACTTTAAATGCAATTATTTTTCATTACATGAAATCCCATTCCTTGAGACAGTGAGCCCCTTTCCAGCAATTTCTACAAAATTTCAATTTTAGCTGACACTAGGGACTCTAAACATACACACTAGTTGCAAAATTATATGTAATTGAAATGTAGTACGAACCAGCTACAGATGATGACTAAACAATGAACCACATGGTCAGTTTAATTGTATAACGAGTATGTTGAGCCTGTTAAGTTTAAATATATGAGTATCGATTATTAACATTAAAACATTTAAAACACCGATGATGATACAAGTTTATACAATTTAATTAAAGGATAATTACATCGAGAGGGTGCTACCTTGTTATTGTTTATTGTGGAAATACCTAAGAATGTTGGGTCGCAGAATTTAACCCGTCAAACCGTCAAGACAGTTACTATTCTCTTGTTATGTGAACACTACTGATTTTTAATTATCGCATCTCAAAACTTACAATTAGCTGATGAAAGTGTGAAGTGGGGCGAGTTCAGATCATGTCTCATTTTGGACTTATCTGACGTTTTTTATTTACTTGTTCGCTGAAAGGAACTTTTACAATTAGACAGGTACTGAAACTGAAGTTGATCCGGTAGTAATGAGCCATTATTATTAATTTTAAATAGGATTTAAATACTGTTCCTAATTATAAGTACTAATGAAGTAATGATCTGTAGTTGACTGGCCCAAAAGAGATGGGATAATGGCCACTTGTCCATGTGACAGAAACATATCGCTTTTGAAATTCCTATTTCATAAATAGATTGTAAGTGTTGAATTAGATGTAAAAAATAGTATATATGTACGCCATTACAAACATTGAACTTAACAATATTTAAACTGGACATTTAGTCATAATGTGCATTTATTTGTTAGTATCTTGTACTACAGTATGTAGTATTGAGATTTGAGATCCACATATTTAAATATAAAGTGCGCCTATGTAAATTATCTAATGTTGATGAAATTGTTTTTGTGTTAAGAAAAACAGTAAACTACAAACTGCACCTACAATCATACGATAGATAATGGAAGGTCTTATAGAACATAGAACTATTGTAGGACAAATAGCTAAAGTAAGCTTTAGGTTATACATACTTAATAAAATGTTGTGTAGGTTTAAGTTAGCCGTGTTATTATTGACTATATATTATTGTATTGTGTATGATATTCTATTCTAACGTTAACATTAGTTTATAAAAGAGAAAGTGTGAATGACTTTTGGTGTAATAAAATTCAGAAAAAGTATGTGGCTGATGAAATCGTTACAATTTACAATTTATCCCAAAATTTGATCGTTTGACCATACACTTAAACTACAAATTGAAAACCCATTATAGCGGTCGAATTTGTTTTTATTAATCGTTGATATTCATTTTCATTTAAAATTAATTTTTAAATCCAACGTTGGTAACATGCGCACTAATTAGTGATTGATGGACTTTCATAACGCATCAGTTTGGCTCACATTAACATCAATCCATCGTTTCATTACAATGTTAATCTTGTCATCTTCAATTAAGTAACTCGTCGATTCATTACAGGATTTAATTACTTTATCAACTAACAATGGACACTATTTGGGTGCCAAACGATTTAAGGGCTGTAATTTAGCAAATAGACTAATTCGACCATGCTGATTACGAAAATCATAATTTTAGCTCTGCCAATTTAGGTCTAGTGGGTCAAAAATAGGTGGGAAGGTCAGGGACTGCGCAGTTTCAGCCACAAGTTAAGTCGAGTTTTCCATTTTCCACTTTTCCTCCCTTTTTCTCGGGAAACCGATCAGAAGATAGGGCGCTAACATTGGAAGGATCGGGAAAATAACATTGCGCTGGTATTAGGATTTTCACGAAAATTGAACGGGAAAATACTATAGGAAAGTCCGAACTCACGCCCGTTTTTAGACCTTCCCACCTACTTTTGACCCACTAGACCTAAATTGGCAGAGCTAAAATTATGATTTTCGTAATCAGCATGGTCAAATTAGTCTATTTGCAAAATTACAGACCTTAACTCGTTTGGCACCCAAATAGTGTCCATAGTAAGTATACCAACACTATTCTGTATCGTTCAGGTAATATTTTATACCCCGACATATTATGTACAAGTGTGTTTTTCGGAAGTAAGAAGATTTGGTATCTCCAAGCGAACACGATTGAAATATATGATGAAAATTATGATATTGAGAAAAACCCCCATCAGAACAAGTGCAAATTTTTTTTAGAGTTTTCAGTTTTAAAGTTCGTGACCCGTTAGCTTGTGTAAAACGTTATATAGTCGTTTCCAATTTTATCGAGTCTTCTAAACAGTATTCAGATTTTAAAATGTCAACTGGGTTTTCCAGATATTAGCCGAAATATCTGATCACAAGTCTAGGTTTTGTCAGTATATGTCTAACGAGGTTACATTCCCAACTGTACCAATCCGATATTTTCAAACTGGTCTTATTCGGAAGGGGAACTAAAATAATAAAACTTTAAATTTGGAACTACGGCGCATAAATATATTTGACCAAGTAAACTAGCAAGGAAACATTCCCAACTGTACCACCCCGATATTTTTCAAACCAGTCTCATTGGAAAGAGGAATTAAAATAATGAAACTTTAATATAGGAACTATGGGTGCATAAAATAGGAATAATATTAAGTTGGCACAAGAAAAAATTAATTGTCCCACATAAAAATATTTTTCAAAAATAATTCAGAATGCCACAAAATTTGATTATTCACCTACATAAATTAATGAAAATTCCCCTTATTCCAATTATAGTGTATTATGTTAATTTATTCAAAATCAATTAATTTAATTCGTCAAATTACGGCAGTTTATTAGAAATATACATTTTACATTGTCACTAAAGCCTTTGTGGCTTTTTTTGGTCGTCCGAATCCTCGTTTTTGACCAATTGTTTTTTTTTTTTTCAAAACGTATCTTATTTTATTTCAAAATTTTTCCATTGTTATCACAGAATAGTAATCATTCTTTCTATATGGTTAGATCAATGTATTCTTATAAAACTAATAACCTATTTTTAAATCGTGAATAGTTTAAAGACTCTACATTTTTCTTCAGTCGGTTCTTCTTTATGAAGCCGGGACAGGACCACCGTCGAAACTAAGTGGTTTCCTCTGGCCTTCTCTGGTTCTCATCTATTTGATGGCCGACACTTACAAATATAGAGTATTAAGTTTAAAATTTGTTTGATTTCCAAAATTCTTATCACACAATATTATCAGTCTTATGAGATTTTTTATTTTATTTTTATAATATACATTTAAAGAGTACAACCAAAAGACCGAGTAGGACTAGTCTATGGCTCTCCATAGTAATACCGTAGTAAACATGGAGAACCAAAGATAACAGTATTTTAGCATATTTAAGTATTTTTAAGGCTAGGGACTATAAGTTAACAAATATTTTTCCGTCCTCTATTTTAAAAATTTCAAATTTTGACCAACATTTTATAAAGGAGATCAGGCTCTCAGGACTTTGTAATTTGGCGAAATGATATTCGGAAAACACTCTTCCGAAGATCATCTGCCTGTATTTATTCAGGAGGTCAAAGGGACCTTTGAACTTATTTATTTTATGGATGAAACACCGGTAAATAGTGCAATACCCATAAAAAAGGAGGATGTTACCCCCGGGGCTTGTGACCCCATGTAGCCACGAACCATTGGAGAGGTTTTGAGGTTTTTCTACCCTACCTAAAATCTTATTTAAATATTCCCATAGAACTCTGACTTCACGACCCTGGACATAGTGGCTAACACTAATGTCAGCTTCCTGACATAGTGGACAATCCCTACTGTCGTATATACCCATAGATACAGACCATTTTAGGAGATAAACCTACTCCATGCATCATTTTGAAAACTGTGTCCTTCTCAGGGTTAGTTATCTTTGCCTTTTTTAGTTTGATCCATTTCGGATGGATACAGACTTCTAGGCTACACTCTCTGGTGAGATTTGATGTTGGCATGCAGTTTATGTACATAGTATTTAAATTGACTTGGTGAGAGGAGTTTTCATGAGATTCAAAGCTTTTTATATTAAATTGTACTGTGTCAGATGTGAAAGTTAAAATGTTTTTAATTTTTTCTCTAAATTTCAAAAACTCTTTAGCTACATGTCTTTTGATGTGTGATCTCGCCGTTTGAATTAGATTTTCAGAATCGGCTTGCAGGAAATTCTCTATAGTGACTATGTCACGTTTATGTAAGTAATTTGATTTTAAATCTGTGAAAATATTTTCATTTCTCAAGCTAATTTTTTGAAGGAGGTGTTTAGGTGCTCTTTTTAAGACTATTCCTAAAGTTGTAGTTAGTAAATTTAAATTTTGATAAAATTTGTCAGGATAAGGTAAAGAATTTTGGAAAACAATACTACTTACGGATTCGTGGGCTCGCTGGAGGAAGTAGCTGTTGTCATCGGAGGGCTGTATGGCTCGAAGGAGGAGTTTAAGGCGAAATGTGTTCAATTGAACTAAAGGGTGCTTGACACCTAAACTACCTAAGTGTGCTGGCAAGTAAACATACAGTCTCTTGGCCCAACGCTTTCCTGTTTCCCAGATATAAAATTCCGACGCTTGGCAAATTTTTTGTATAAAATCTACGGATGGATTGAATACCTTGAAAATGTACCATAACACCGGTAAAACATAGGTGTTAAGGATTTTCGCCCTTGAAAAATGGCTTGTCGCTACAATATGTTTTTCATAGAAGTGTATTTTTTCGTAAAATTTTCGCAAGATTATATCAAAATTGGTTTTGCAAAACTCCGCACTACCAAAGAAAACCCCTAATATTTTTAGGCCATCTCGTCGAACAGGGAAAGCTGAAATCAAACCTTCAATTCTATTTCCTAACAGCAGAATCTCCGATTTTATAATATTTAAAGATGAGCCCGAATATTTAGAATATTCTCTGTATTCGTTAATGATGAGATCAACCTGTTCCGAGTTGCTAACAAGAATGTTTGTATCGTCGGTGTAGGCAGACAGGTATTTATCGGGATATCTCTTCCAGGCCGATGGGCCTAAGGACTTTAGCTTTTTATTTAAGTTAATATAATTGATATATAGTTAATATTCGATATATTGTTACAATTCATTGTGTTTGATTAACAATATCATATATCTGGAATAAATTTAATTACTTCTTTCTGCTTTGGGTTGATGGTCGTGTCCTGTGTCAGTTTTTTGAAGTTCAATTTTTAAAGAGTCAGATCTAAGTAGTATTCACCGTTTAGATGAACAGCTTCTGGCATATTTACGGTGATAACGGATAATAGCACCGTCGTAGGATTTGTAAATGGATCCATAAACCCATAAATCCTCAGACTTTAAAAACGTTTCTGCAAGAATTTTACTTTCAAAATTTTCAAAAGTTCAATTTTTGTGAAGGCCCTGCCATTTTTAGGATTTCAGTAATTTTGTTTAAACGAGAGGAAGTTTAGACGAGTTTAAACTAGATATCTGAGGAAGCTGACATAAAATTTAATACAAGGGGCTAAAGATTTAAGTCTTAAAGAATGTAACCTCAAACTTCATATGCATTCAAAGAAACATGGACCATATTAAGATAGAACTTTTTACATCATGAACCTAATTTGCATTTCAGGATAAGATTATTATTAGTTTATGTGATTATTTTTATCATTTTGTAAACTATCAATATAAGTGGCATTTCCATTAATTTAAGTGGTAAATGCACCAAATCTTGTGGTTCATTAATTATTGGTAAAAATATTAAATTATGTGGGAAATCGTAATATTTTATGTGGGTAGTTTATTGTATGCCCATAAAATATATTTGACCTACTAAAGTAGGTCGGAAGGTTCGAGAGCGTGCGCTATTTCAGGGATTCCTATAGTAAATCCCCTTTAGATTTCGCGAAAAGGCTGGTTCAGCACAATACTAATTTGGCGGTTCCTCCAATGTTAGCTCCCTATCTCCATCGCGACTTTTCAGGGAAAAGTGTTGAAAAAGGGAAAACTCGACTTTCTCCTCTTTCTCCCTTTCTCGTAAATGCAGATTTTCAACGTCAAGCGCCCGGTACCTGACCTTCCGACCTACTTTACTAGGTCAAATATATTTTATGCACCCATAGTTCCAATATTAAAGTTGCATTATTTTAATTCCTCTTTCCAATGACACCGGTTTGAAAAATATCGGGATGGTACAGTTGGGAATGTTCCCTTGTAGGTCATAAGGTCAAGGACTATTTCAGGGATTGCTAATGTAAATTCTTGTTTAGACTTTGCAAAAATGCTGGTTCAGCGTAATACTAGTTTGGGAGGTCCTTCAATGTTAACTCCCTAAGTCGAGACTTTCAGGGAAAATTGGTGTAAAAGGGGAAAGTAGATTTTTTCTTCTTTCTCTCTGTTGTTAGTTTTTCGGGTAAAACTCGCAGTCTTCGATCTTCCGAAATAGTTCACCAGGTCAAATAAATTCAGTTCCTATATTAGAGTTTCATTATTTGATTTTCTTTTTCGAATGAGACCGGATTAAAAAATATCGGGGTGGTACAATTGTTAATGTTCCCTTGTAAGAAAAACCTACAGTGTGTAGTCTTATATAGCCCGAATCAGGATGCTTCAATTTGTGTATTTTAAACCTATTCCCTTGGCAACACTACTTTGCATGACCCCCACGGGTCTACCAATCAACCGATTTTTCCCAGCTTCGAACTAACAATGGACAACACCCAAACGTCAGAGCCCAAATCTTCTGATATTTTTATAGCTGAAAATATAAGTTTTGGCAACAACGAAAATCGAAAAATTAGCTGCCCTAATTGATTTTAAGAGTGTCAAAAAAATAAAATTCGTGTTTTCCGGTAAGTTTTCCTGAGTTTTTGCCTTGGTCCGAAAAAGAGATAGGGCGTGAACATTGGAGAACCCGAAATTTAACATTGCGTTTGAACGAGCAAACTCACTAGAATCAGACAGGCGTTTACTATAGGAAGGAAAGAAAAAGTCGACTTTTCTCGCTCGTTCTCTTGCGCTCACTCCTAAAAACCCGTTTTCTGCCGTTTTTCGCGATCTTCCCACACTGATTTCTCAAAAACCCCTAAAAACTAGATCAATATATTATGATTTTCGTTTTTCTAATTTTTTTCTTGATTTTTTGGTGTATTGCATTAGTGATGTTTCATATATTTATTTGCAGGTCCATTGTGTAACAATTTTTTTAACATACTTAAAATCAATTAGGGCAGCTAATTTTTCGATTTTCGTTGTCACCAAAACTTATATTTTCAGCTGTAAAAAAAATCAGAAGATTTGGGCTCTGACGTTTGGGTGATATCCCTTGTAAGCCTTCGCATTTACAAAATACACAAGTAACACAAGGGTCCCAAATTTCAAGTCGATCGGTCCAGCCGTTTTGCCGCTGGAGTGTCACGGACAGACGAACGGACGGTCGGACAGCATGATTAGGGGCTAAAAGGGGATTTTAATAAACGTCAAATATTTTGACAACCACCCCTGTCACATTGGAAGAATAATATTTTAAATAGCATCAGTTTTGATGACTTTGTGTTAAATAAAAATAATAATGGCAGCAACGAAGACGTTTTAAATTTAGCATTTTTAACATTATAACCTTAAACACATATAACTCCAATTTGCCCCAACCATCGAACACATCTACAAAAACTAAATTGCTCTAGTTGGCACGATCACCCAAAGCGGTAATATTGATACCCGATATTCTTTATACAGTATTGATAAAGTTGGCTTTTAATATCCTCAGATATTCGTCAAAACTTGCAAAAACAAAATATTGGACTGTTGAAAAAGGAAATAGACACCATTTAAGTCTAAATTGCTATCATACTCAGTGGTTATTATTCATCGTGTATAATCAAGATTTATTGATCGAGCAATTGGGGTATTGTTTTAAAAAAGTAAAACATCCTGCCTTACAACCTATTAATAAATCAATGAATTTAAACCTTCAAACGTATCCAATTTTTCCACCAGAAAATTTATAACATCGAACTTTAGTCAAATTTGAACCCATCATGTCGATTGAACTGCTGATTCGTTGCATCTTGACTATTCTTCTTTTTGTTTCTAGTGTCAGTACAAACACTACAAACACGTTTAATTTTTCTGGTTTCGGCAAATGTTCACTCCACTTAAAAACACTAGCCAAAGGATACGAATACATTAACATTCTTGAAAAAGTTATTCAAAACAATGTGGGATACGTTCAGACGGTTTCAAATTTCAACAAAACAAAACCTGTTCAACCCGCTCTAAGTTACTTTGAAACCTGCAGCGTCAACATAGTCATTCAAGGAGATGGATCAAACTACAATGTCCTTGGACACATGGAAGACAGTGACTATACATTCCGAACTCAAAACCATTCTTATCTGGTATACATCATTCTAAGACCGGATGAAGGGTTTCACCTAATGAACTCGAACTATTTTCGATTATGGCCGATTTCAGTATACATTGTATCGCTCAAACACTATGTATTTAATTCAGTAGATTCATCCCTTTTATATCAATGGTTCTATTTTTGTGCGCATTGTTTTAGATATTTTAGTGGTCCAACCCCTCAGATTACAATTATAGAACCTCTAACGCTAAAACCATTTTTTTGGAAAGAGTTCCGAATTCCGGTTTTAATGTCTACCAATCCGGACTCGGATTGCATAACAAGTATTTGGTCCAGGCACAGAAGGTCCAATTTTATTTACAGTAACTGCCGCGCAGAACATATTGAGATCGAAATCTTAGCAGAGCATTTCCAAATCGGGTTTAAATACGTTTCCAGCATATATTTCAAACGTCATGTTACAACAAGTGCCTTCCACTTATCATTTAACAATTATTTTGCGGCACATGTTAACAGCTTGTTAAGTGAATCCTATTCTGGAAGCCACCTACTATATTGTACTCCGAGGGAACGGGCCGAAAGGTTGTCGATTTGGGTTTGGTTGTCGCCGTTTGAAATGATGGTTTGGTTAGTGTTTTTACTTAATTTCATTCTTCTAGTGGTTTATTTGACTATGCGGAAAAAGTCCTGGACCTGTGACGAAATTGAAGGTCACTGCTTGTGTATCTTAAGAATTTTATTAAGGCAGGACTTGCCTGCAAAAACAATTACATTATTAATCGTCATAACTTCCGCAGTGTTTTTTCTACTCTTGTCCATTTACACTGAAATTCTAGCCGCCGAGTTAATTGTTCCAACAGCATCAGTACCATTTAAAAACCTCAGTGAAATAATTAAAGGAGGCTACAAAATTATTGTCGAGCATTCAGAGCCCTACGCGCATCCTCAAAAGGCATTAGCATTCGATTTTGAAAGGCATGGGATTTTACAGAAACTGCCAGAAGTGTTATATATTGCCAATCCAAGAACTTATGATTATGCTCAGTTATCAGAGCATCTGTCGGATATAAGTCAGAAGTATGCATTTTATGATCAATCTGCACGAGCAGTTTCAAAAGGATTGTTTTTGAGGATTCAAAATCTACTTCCACACTATATCTGTCATAAAGTCAAGGAGGGTTTAGAAATGAAAATGAGCTTTACCATGTTTTTTACTCATTTGAGGCAGTATTTGCTAAGAAAGACGAATCATTTGTTGGAATCAGGGATTCTACAATTAATTTATGAATGGGAGATCTTTAAACAAGAAGTTGAAATGATAAGATCTAAACGTGCCGAATTGGTTGAGCCTGCTGTTCCCTCTGCTGATATAACATTTCGAAACCTTATACCTTTCTTTTATTTTTTTGTGATTGTGAATGCCGTTTCGGTTTCGATATTTGTTTTTGAGATCCGACGAACAATTACAAATTTTGAATTGATAAGGTTGCTTAAAAGGAGGACGACTACAACTACAGCTAAAATTATTTTTTTTAATTGAATTTATTAAAATGATAAGTGGTTATGTTGAGATGGTATATTAAGTTTAGTGAGTAAATAACTTTATTAGTTTAAGGGATGAAGTCAGAAGTATTTTGAGCTCAAGATAAAATATAAATTGAAGTGGTTTCCTTTAGCGAGGTCTGAGATTAAGATAATATTACAGGATTCTTTTATTTTGAAATAATTTTTTCGATATTTCCCGGGACACATTTTAAAAACCTTCTTGTAACTGCAAAATAATAATTCTGGCGAAAATAACAGCTCATAATTATTTCAAAACACATTATATTCAAGTTGAAGTTATTAAATTTCATCTCAAAATTATTTTACAACTCCAATCCGCTGTGTTAAATATTTGTTTTTAGATTCCCTTTGCAAAAAATTTTGCCGATTCCCGACGGTAAAACCTTAAATTCAAAGTCGAGCCCGATTTAATTGAAATTGTGTTACACTTGCTTTTGAGATGCGTCCTATTTCCTTTATAATCAAAAACCAAGGTTAAAATAAAAATCATTAATTAGCTATGGCATTATCAAGAAGCGGAGTTGGGGATGAAACATTTATTTGAATCTTGTTTTTTGGACTTCTTTCGGACTTTTGACTTTCTTTTGAATATTTCGATTTCCTTTCAGAAATCTATTTTATTTTTTCTTGGAGTTCTTTAAACTTTTCACCTTTGCCTCTAACTTGAGGAAACTCGATTGAGACCGACCCTAAAAAATAGATGACCTTCCACCTCGGAGGTACAAAAAGATCAGATCCAAAGACCCAACAATTCGAACCTCTTCTCTCTAGATTCAACTTCTTACCTTTTCTAGGATCTCAGAAATTCTGGCCACTTTGAATAATGCATTACAACAGGTTTCCATCTCCGAGCCACTTTACACCTCCTTCCTCAATCTCATAAAACCCTTAAAATACATCCAACTACTGGAACAAATAACAGATAATAGAATTCGACTTTTCGCCAAGCCCGATGTTATGAACCTTAAGGAAGAAGACATTTCTATTCTCTCTGGAAAAAGGAAAAAATGAGAATGGATTTTTTAAAGAAATTTAAATAAATTGTAGAAGTTCTTGACCAACTTTTGAAATGTAAACTCTACGAATATTTTTTGAAGAAACGAAAGGTGTGGAAATCAGGTATTTGAAACATGCCAGGAATCTGTAAACAAATCCATCGGGGATTTACTTTGGAGTGGTGAATTGTGGCATAGATAGATTGAATAGGTTAATTATCAATTTAATTCAAGTTTTAAAAATACTTTATGCAAATCGTCTGTCTGTATGTATGTCGATCAATCCGGTAACTTGTAAACCACTTTTGGCTAGAGGTCCTCTTTGCACAATAAAATGGTAACATTCAGAGGATAACTCGCAATTTTGATTGACACCGATTATCTATTACACAGAAACTGGAGATAAACATGGTTCAGTTTGGTTCGAATAAACTCATGCCACTCATGCTAACGTAAATCGTAAATAATGTAAATTCGCAGGAGGATATGACACAAAAACAAAAAGCTCAGAGAGTGATTCAACGCTTAGAATTAATTGACAATCTTACAGCAGGTTTGTAGTCGCTTTTTCTCAAACCGTTCAAGGAATTTGTATTTCTAACCTAACCAATCCGATAATATGAGTATAGTTCCTGTGCTTTTGACTCACCGTGTAAAATGTAAAACCAGTTGTGTCCCGTTCGTCTATATGTGCAGCAGCATAGCGTTCCATAACAAAACGAGTTTTTTCCAGCGAGTCAAGGGGTATAGGGACTTTCTCGTTATGTTATACAAAAATGATAATGAAATAAACGGATTTGTTAATGTTTCTGGAATGTTCATTTTAATGAGTTTTAATTTAAGTAATAATAAATATTGAAAATTACTGTTCCCTAATGCTGCATCAGTCTCGCAAAGGACATTATTCTTATCGTCGTTGCAAAGAACATCAAACATTCCATCTCCATAGCCATTTGACCATCTCAGACACCGTACTTTCCCGTCATTCACTGGTAATTCGTTGTAAGCCCAACTAAAGTAAGTTAAGTTCTTTCCGGTATGGATTGACATGAACGTGTCAGAGGCAAGGAAGTTTGTCCCGTCAATCCAGGCCCATCTCTTTGAGTCTTTGTCTTGTCGGATGAAATCTCCAACCAGTTCGTTCTTTGACTACAATTTTAACAAAAAAAAAACGAAAAAATTTACAGAGTACATTTTATAAGATTTTAAAAACAAAACGGATTCGATCCTTAGAACTTTACGATATCCTTCAAGATTTACAATAGTTAGCTTACATCTGAATCAATTGTGGCTATCTTGTAACCACTGTCAACACATCGTTGTAATGCAGCCTGCCAACTAATCCCATATGTCTCGTCCCCCGTTAGAATTGGCATAAGAAAGATCTTACCCTCCGTAGTACCAACAAATTCAAATCCGCTTTTTAGGTTGAATGAAGATGGAATTGCTAGAACTAGTAATTCAAAGATATCGGTGTATAGATTTTATCATTAAAACCGAGCCCATTTGGAGGTGGAATAAAAGCTGCACGATTTCAAGTTTTCAATTTTAACTTACCAAGAGTTGTGGCAAAACATACAGAAATCAGAAGAACCGTAAAGCTCGACATTTTAAGTTTTTAAATAAATATTGTGTTAATGTTATTCCAAGTATCGATAGGAAGTAACAAATTCACCCATGAATGGGAGTTCATTAAAAATGCGACTGTTTTATATAACCAGAAGTTATTTAATTAATTGATTATATTCATTATCGGAGTAATTGCCAATTACACTTTTGATTGCATCTGATTATTTAGTTCACATATAAGCTTATCGATAATGTAGTAAACACTTCTGGAGCAAGTGTAAGTGATGTCACATTAATCCCAGACTTCTCAGTACAGTTTTCTGATGAAATAACTCTGCAAAATACTTCAATCTTCCACTTCTGACAATGAGTGCATTTTGCCGTCATCATACAATTACTGTAACCCCGTCGGTCGGGGTTACAGTAGAATGGTCGGGAAAAAATGGTCTGGGAGGAAAGATTGCATAAATCTGGTTATTCATCGTACAAGTTAATTGTGCGACCATAATATTTTGGCCATACTTACTTTTGCAGTATTTAGTTTGGATGTTTTCCGAGAACGATTAAGCCTAGTATTCCAAGCCTAGTACATTAACACATTGTAATCAAATTGCATTTTAAACACTTTGCTACAACCGTTTGTGAAGTATTAAATAAGCAGTCCGATTAATTTAGATACACAATTCATTTAGGGTTGCTCCGAGTCTGCATTTCCTCGCGTGGTATTTTAGAAACTTGCTTCTTATTATTGCACTTCCTCGTTTCAGTATCTAAGTAAAAACAGTCGAGAATCCCGTTATCACGTATGAATATTTCAATTCCAGAATTTAAAAATGTATGAAACGACCTGAATTCGATGCATAAAATTATAATTTATAAATTCAGGCCTCTTTCTTTGTCCAATTGAAAGGGATCTGTAGATGGACGAAAGATTTCAATTTCAATATTCATTTAAAAAGCGGATGGTTTCGACACTGTTATAGTGGGACATTGGGGGCAGTTTCCGGAGATCCAATTTTAGAGCTAAAGGGGAGAATGAGACAATAAAAAGAATTTCCTTAAACTTCTCCACAAAACGGAAGCTGAATTGGACGTTTTTATCATCCATCCGAATAGAGTCTTGTTTTTTGGACGAATATATTCAGAGGCACAAGGACAAGGATCCTGTTCAAAATTCATGAGCTGTACAGCTCTATTCAATCTGACGAGGAATTTTTCGGGAGCAGTGACGATTCAGATAAATTGTATTTTGTATTATTATTAAATTAAAATGAACAGACAGCTACAGTTTAACTGCCCAATAGGTTTTCAAAATATAATATATTTAGAAATCTCCATTCTTAAGCAACACGTATTACTGCATATCCAACCATATCTTAGCAATTTCTACTTTAGAGGTTCAGAAATTTAGAAATTATTTAAACTATTTTATGAAAACTACGTTATTCTAATAAACGTTAAAAACCTTCCATTTTAATTGATCTTCAAATCAACATATTTTAGTTGTTAAAGTTTCTGCATGCTATGCGTTTGACGCGATAACCAGAACGTTTAATTTAAATTACTGTTTACGATTTGAGCCTCCTTGAAGCTTGAACTGTAGTCTGTATTTTTGTGAGATGCCTTGCATGTTTGCGATTCTAAAATATTTGTTTAGTCTATAGATACGAATTAAGAAGGTCTTTAAAATGTCTAGATTAAGATGAAAAATGCAATGGAGCTTTACATTACCAATACAATACAACCTCTTCTTCTGGTTTGTCATGTTGTCATGTTCGTATGAATAGTTCATCTGGGATGCAAAGTACTGGTTGTAAATAATTTCTGACAAGTGTTGATATTTATGTTCGTGGTCATCCCTGTATATTATACATAACTCGTGATGACTAAATAACTAAATAAATACCTCATCAAGCTGATGGTTTAAACTGATAACTCAATATTGTCTATAGAGTTATAAGTACAAGGATTAATACTATCTGCTATTTAAATACAAAAAATCAGTGTTTAAAGATTTTTACATTTCAGACTGTATTTATTGCTATATACAGATTCATGTAACTCAACACTCAATCATTCATATTGCAACTAGGTTAGTTGTTGCATTCTGGGGTGTATTGAGAAAATTGAAAATCACAGTACCCCAGCTAATAAAACTTGATTTATTTAATTAATTACTAATTGCCCCAGCAAAATTCGCTGTTTTAATCCCAACGTTCGAAAGCTACTATACTTATCTTTAGTTTAAATGCTATCAAAGGTCGTTCTTGTTTTTCAGAGCAGAGAGTTGTAAATCCCTATTGGATGAATGGAGTTTAATGATCCACAAACTGTAAATACTCAATATTTTGAACAGCTATATCGTTGTCATTTATAAATGATATATTATTATCGTTAAAGTTTACACTTGAAATTATGAACACTATGTGCGTAATCTTTACCCACAGATCAAACTATCAAACATAAAATAACCAGTCGAGATGTCTAATACGATCAGATCGTAAAAATCAATTTCCGATTTTATTTAAAAAATGAATAATGTAATAAATGGCAATATTATAATTCAGTTTCGAAAAATGATTAGAAAAAATCAAGTCGCATCAACAGTTCAGAAAGATCGATTAAGGTCAAATGCCATGACAAGCTATCAATTGTGCGTCGCAGTAATTATCATCCGACAATTCTAAGTCATCCTACCCAGACGTCATAGAGTACCCAAAACCATTTCAATAATCCCGATTTGATTCTTGTCAGAAAGTTGACTTGAAACTGATATCAAATTAAATAAATCAATCGTTCATTGTCCATTTTGTTGGCTTTAAGCAAAATTTTTTTTTATTTATTATTAGAACTACGATGTCCGGAGCGGAGTACAAATGTTTAAAATTACAAATCCTCAGACTCGCCGCCATGAAACCTTGTATGATTTACCGACAAACTTAATTTGTTCAACCTAGAAAAAAAACACGAATAGACATTAACAAATTATAACCATTGTTTAATTAAGGATTACGGGGCTGGAGTTAAACTGGTTAGAGGCAGTTTATCTAATCGGATGGCTAATTTGAACTTTAGGATAACGTTTATGTCTGAACCATTAAACCAGGATTTGTACCTCTTGCAGGAGGAATCTATAAATAAATGTTCAAATGTTGACATTTGACACCAACACATTTAGCCATTCATTTCTAACGAGGAGGACAGGTACAAAAAATCAAGTTGTACGCAAAAATCTTGACGTTAAACAGTTTTTCGACGGCAAAGTACCCAAACCCTTCCGTAATTAGTCAGTTTGAACCAGATAAGTTCAAATTGTGTGTCAAATTTCCCAATTTTTAAGCGTAAATTGGGATTTGAGAATGATTTACCAACTCGAAACTAAACGGTTGGGTCAGTTCGATGAGTCTGACTTTTGACCGAGATGATCCCGATTGATGACCCTTCTTGTCTTACCGTCCTTCTTCTTCAGATCAATAAATTTCTGGTTCTGACCGAATTGACAATTCAAGTTCAACTGATTTGTTCAGAGATAGGAGTTTAGTCGATATTTTTTTAAGAAAATAAAGAAGCAAAAACTACTGCACACTTGTAGCAAGACATTTTTAGGCTGAAGGCCAAGATTTTTTTGATGTCCTTACATTTTAAGTTTAGGTCGCAAAACGAATATTAATCACTTACGAAACTAAATTAAAACTAGGCTTCCTTATTGACCCTTGACCTTTCTGGACCGATGCGATAGTTACATTTTACATAACTCTTACAACGAGATAGAAAATGCAGAACATTTACAACTTAGAACTGATTTAGTTTAACACGCTAATGACCTCTCAATGATTTCATGAACCAAGGACAGGTAACTACTTTGGTTAGATAATTGCAATGAAGATTACAACTTTAATACAACTTCAATTATGTAACAGGGATTATATGACAATAAATAATTAACGGGATAGCTAACCGAGTTAAAGCTTGTGAAATCGGTAATAAAATGGGCGTTTTGTCATTTGTGCAAGTAAATCATACAATTTAATGTCGGTCGGCCTATTTGATTCTGATAGCAGCATTTATTTTTAAAGGATTAGTAACTTAGGACTGGTTGAAATTAAATTGGAGCAATTTAAACTTCAATTTGATGAGTCTGGAGGATTAAGTTGCAAAATATACAAAGTGCAGGGCTTGCAGACTTTGATTAGTTATTAATATCTCAATACAATTGAATTTTATGTCGATTACATATATTATCATTGCTTAGTACATACATATCAATGTTAATTAACAATTAACAAAAACTGTGGTTTAGGATCGCATTAAGGGCTAAACCCAGTCGTACTTTAACCTAAATTTTTCCCCAGCATCGGGTAATACGAAGATCCTATTTTTTAATACCAAAATGGTCGGATTTTGCACCTCAAGGTACGGCATGTGGGTACTTTGGGTACTTAACACTTGATCTTATCTATGTTACCAACAACAGCAATTGAAATTGTACAAGGAAAACTGCGAAAAAATTAAAATAAACAATGAAACTTAAACCGAACCCCTTTTTTAAACAAACTTTAGGTAGTTTGGGTACAAGGTACAAAGTTCATGTTTGGACATAATGAAGGTTCGCAGTCGAGTTACTTCCAAAAAAAACTGCCACCACAAGATTTCACATTTTTTATGCATTTTACGTTGATTACAAAATCGTTTATAGATTTGAAATATGCTTAATTTGAATTGATCATATTTGGAGAGTTTAAGAGGGATTTTTTATTTTCCTGTCACCGGTGTTCTTCTTTAAAACAGTTCGGGACTTATTCAGGGGGCCTTAATTAGATGACACATTCCGATAAAATTAAAGACACTAAAAATCCGGAATTTAAAAAAAAAAACTATTGAGTGTCGCCAATTACGAACCACATGGGCAATAAAATGACGAAACGTCAACAAGAGACGTCATAAACTATTGATATGTCCTTATATCCTCCCTATATCCAACTACTACGGAATTGGCTCGATAAATGATTTAGTTCTTCAGATCAGAAAAAGATCATTGAAAGTGCATCAGTTGCTTTAAGAGAGGCGAGGGGTCCTAATACTGTCAATATAATTAGCTTCACTACCCCAAAAGATAAATACAATAAAGATAATCCCTTGTTCTAACTCCCTTCACATGCCGGAATGAATGAAGTTGGAACGTAACTAGTTAATTTAACTCCATTCTCCTAATTCCTAATGATACAATTAAGTCAGAGTTTGATGTAATCAGCGGAAAAAATTTTGGAATAAAAGGTCCAGCTCTGAGCCCGAACTGATCAGTCTGCAGGTTCAGCTCTTACTTTAGAACTTATTCCTCTGATCAGGATTTAGTTAGAAATAATTCATAGCCTTAGTTGTTTTGTAGGACAGTAATTCTCTTGTAATTTTTATTACTTTCCCATTTCTTCTGTCTTTGTCCATCTCATATTTTTCTGAGCTCTCGTCTTGCTCCTCTATTATTCAACTACTTTCAAGATGCCTTCCGAGTTTGGAGATATCGGGTCCACCATCGTAAGTCCTAAATATATTGACTTTACTAGGGTTCGAAAACGGGGATTTTGGGGTCTCCGAGTCCAGTTTTCTGAAAAATCGGGGCTATATGGACGTGTACTGGGGCGTTTTAAGAATTTTGATTAAAACCTTAAAAACCGTTTAGTCGTCTCTCATTACCCCAGCTCTCAAGCACTTTTCTTCTGTTAAATCTCATGGGTCAAAATATCCCTGGTCTCCCGAACCCTGTTACTGTAACAGGCAGTTATTACAAATTAAAGGGGAAGTTGAGACAGTGTTCGAGACTTGTAGACGTTGATACTTCTCCTGTGATGGTCTTGATATTGTGCCGATTAGGGCTCTGGAGTATGGACAATTTGTAATGAAATATGTATTTGATTTGATCCAGTTGGACCAGGTCCGGTACATTGATCCAAGTGAACACCTTCGACCCGAGGCCGAGTTTGCTACCAAACCCGTTGGATCTTTCAGGGATTACTCAATCGATGAAAATGATCCGATCAAGGAACGGGTGCGTAAAACGTACTTGGAGATGCACACGAACCAAACCGTCGGGTTTGTTCAAGGCAGAATTGCCCATTGGACCAGATTCGATAAATTTAAGGTCAGTTGCTTTCACTTTATAATTCACCTCCTAACTTCTGACCCAAGAACCAGTAAATGACATTAGGGAACAGTAAAATTGACTCCAAATCGGGTTGGGGTAGATTGAGACTGGGTTTTTTCACCCCGAATTCCTTAAAATTATGCAGAATTTAGTGCGAATTCCAGAACAAGATCGGGGGCATTGGGAGAAGCTCTTTTTGACTTTCACATAAAATTAATTCTATTATTTCTGGATCCCGTTGCAATTTGAAAGGGCCGAGAGGCTTTGGCTTTGGTCTGAAGAGACAGCCTTTATTTCGTATTCATGAAGCCACGAAAAGGTTTATCCCCCCAATCTCTATCTCTCTTTCTTTGGTAACAAATGTCAGGAGAGGGAGATTTTATTCTCGGTCGTATATTACCCCGTCCCAATCCTGCCACCAACCTATCCTTACGGACCATTCATAACTAATCTCACATTGCCCCGACCATAGAGCAAGAATTCTAAACTGTAGCCTCTATTGCATAAAGAGTCGATACAAATGGGACACATTAACTAATTATTCAAAGCATATTCTCTGGACGGCCCCTTAAATGTAAACTCAACACTTCCCGACTTTCCCTACACAAACGAGCATGGGCCATTTATAAGCCACTGCTATTTTTAATTCTAAATCCCATATCGTACCATTTTGTAACGTTTTTTCTGCCCGGCCCAGAACTGTACTTATTAAACACATGTAGAAGTGGTCGGAGAAGTGCTTTACTTTAACTGTCAACGGAGGGAGAGAGTGTGTTGGAGAAGTCTCATAAATTGTATTTTGTGGTTCATGTTCCTCTTGACTTGATTTAGGCCGGAATTCTGGACGCTCTCGAGAAACTGAACGACCTCGTCGACGAGAGTGACCCCGATGTCGACATCCCTAACATCGTCCATGCTTTCCAAACGGCCGAACGGATTCGCAAAGAACATCCAGACCAGGACTGGTTCCACCTTACTGGACTTATCCACGATTTGGGAAAAGTGAGACAGTTTAAAAATTATTTAAAAAACGACAATTTTTCATAACTATTTCATTAAAAGTCACCTTGTCAAGTTAAGGTGACATTGATGGGCTATAATCATCCGATATGACAGATTAGCCATTGTCAGTTTTATTGATTTATTTTGCAATTATGTTCTACCAGGTCATGGCCTTCTTCGATGAGCCTCAGTGGGCAGTTGTCGGAGATACTTTCCCTGTTGGATGCCAACATGCCGACTCGATTGTGTACCGAGATACGAGCTTTGAGCACAACCCCGATGTCGCCAATCCCGACTACAAGTGAGTTTTCGGCTTATTTTTAGACCAAATCTCTAGTTCAATCTTACCAGAATGCATGGTTTGTAATGCATTAAGAACAAGAAAAAATGCGAATTATCTCAAAGTAACATTTAAAAGTCATCAAAGCATGAATGTTATCGACTTATAGAACCTTAACCTCTTGCTGACCTTTTCATGCAATATATTTACGATTAGGGGATTTATCGCTCAGTTATGGGGCAATACAGAGCAGATTTGTGCAATCTGGCTTTGTTTTTGTTGACAACATAGAACGATGTAGAATGAAGATGATATTTGTTAGAGTTGGGATGGAGTTTTTGATACTGGGTTCAGATTTATGAACAGATTCGGATATTCAGAGTTGATCTTGTTTGCCATCTCGTATCATGAAATGCTGGGCTTTGCTCTCAAAGTCTGTAGAACCGATTTTAGTTTCCCCCGAATTTCCAGAGAAATCGCTCTGGTAGCCCGTTTTAAATATACGGAAGTTTATGTCGAGTTTGAATGAGAGAGTTTACCGACCGTTCGAAACGCATCGAACAAAGTCGTCGAAAATCGAAGTACAAAACTCATCGATATGCTCAAACTTTTCTATTTCCAGCACCAAGTACGGGATCTACCAACCAAATTGTGGGCTCTACAACGTGATGATGTCCTGGGGACATGACGAGTACCTCTACAGGGTCCTCAAACATAACAATACCACACTTCCCGAAGAGGCGCTTTACATGATTCGGTAATTTTAAATATTCATATTAATAGCTCTAATTAAATTAAATAAAATTTTATCGATTTTAACTAAATTATTCTATTTTAATTTAGATTCCACTCCTTCTACCCATGGCACGCTGGCCACGATTACTATCACCTTACCGACAAAACGGACATGGCAATGCTTCCATGGATCAGGGAGTTCAAGTAAGTTCTCTTAACCATTATCTACAGAAGGTTAGAAATGTCGCTAAAAAACAAGTTGATTGTAGAGTTTTCTGACACGTGACAACAATTATCTCGTCAACTTGTCACAACAGATCCAAGCCGTCCTCATAGTATTAGATGACACTTGATCAAAGTAGCAATCCTGTCAAAATTAAACTACAATAGCCATTCCAAGAAAAAAATTAGAGTAGAAGTCAAGTGTAATTTATTTTTTAATTATTCAAATGAGAAATGACAGTTTATCGGCCCTTGTTAATTATCCTTTTATCTAAATGATATTTCTAACTGGAATTACTAATGAGATTTTAATTCCTAACCTCATTGAGTAAATGGCCCTTGTAAACGATATGAACACCCATTATTTTAATGAGCTTCTTGTTAACTAGTTAATGATCTTGTCCTAAATCTGAACATGATTATTAATTGTTTTTTTGTTTGTTTTTTAACAGTAAATATGACTTGTACACCAAATGCACGGACATTCCGGATATCAAAGCCTTGAAACCTTACTACCAAAGCCTTATCGATAAATACATCCCTGGGTTGTTGAACTGGTAATTTATTAGCGCCTTCGTTCTCCAATTCTTTGAGAGTTGGAACGTAAACCTTAGCTGTATTCTGTAACTTCTTTTTGATTTCTTTGATTTTTTTATTGTATAAACCCTAGAATCTATTATCTGATTTTTCATACTTATAGAAAATGTAAATGCACTTTGCCACTGGGAATAACTTAGGATTGATTCGAATACGAGAAATTATGACGCCAAACAAATTTAGACAACCAGTGTCAAAGTTCATATTTCTAGTCAATTGTATGAGCTTGATTGAAAGAATTACATTTTGTGATTACATGATATACATATATATATATTTTCAGTAACAATTCAATCTTCATTACCTGTTAACTTTTCCCTGCTCCTATTTTCATAATATTTATGTTAGTTTCTTCTTAAAGAGTGACGGAAATGTTTGAGCTGAAACTGTAGAGTATCACTTTAGTTAACTTTAATTATTTTTAAATGAGTTTGGTTGAACATCAATTTTAGACATTACACAATGATTTTTATATTGATTGAAACCAAAATCGTAAAATTATTACTGTTGACAGAATCAACGATGATTACATACATTGGTTCATGATTAGGACTCGTTCACTCCTAATTTGGAGTGACGCATGCCGAATCATCCTGATTATTTGTAATCAAAACAATAAAAGATTTTTTAAATAACATACACACTACATTTACTTCTCATTTTAATTTTCAAGTAATAAATGCATCAAAATCAAACCTACGTGCACTGTTGAAGCCTTGAAAAACAACATTAAAGAAACATGTTCCGGAACCATAATTTTAGGTATTCTTTACTAAAATATAGTAAATTTGATACCAAGATTCCACAAGCCAGGTAAGTCTAGCTCGCCTATTAAAACCAACAGTGTACAATTTTCAGAGTATTTTTTGGAAGTTTGGAACCGTGTTAAAAATTGAGTTTGCACTTTTGGAACAAAATAACTGAAGAAGCTACGGAGTCTGAAATAAATTTCAAAATTATTGTAAAATATTAAACAACTAAATTGGGTATACATGAATTACGAACGCTGGATAAGACATATACCAGTGTACCATCGGATTGATAACAAGTTTACTACTTCAAGACGTCGGAGGTCCGATAAATATTATTAGAGATGGAAAAATAATAAATAGTACAAAAAAAATTGGTGTGGAGGATTACGAAAAGTTAGTTCCCTCCTCACTGTTCCAGGTATTGGAAATGAAATGAAAACTAATTTGCATATTTTAGTCAAAAATGTCGAAGGACGATGACCAACTTTTTATTTAGCCTTACAAGGAGGTAAGGGAAAGACAAATGCCCGATCGTCTTGAAACTTTTACCATGTTATAACACACTAATATGAACAATAAAACCATGAAAATTAGCTGCCCTAATTTGTGTTTACTATGTTTAAAAAATTCGCGAAATAAAAAAATCGATGAAATTAACATTTTCAAACCCATGCCAAATCCTCAGTTTTGGTCCGATTTTCAAAATTTTTGCATTTTTGTGATGCTAAAGAGTGAAATTTTACCAAAATGTAAAAGTATCACTTTTCTGATTTTTTTTCAAGATTTTTTAAGATTTTTTATGTAACCGTCACTCGCCAAAAAATGCAAAAATTTTGAAAATCGGACCAAAACTGATGATTTTGCATGGGTTTGAAAATGTTAATTTCATCGATTTTTTTATTTCGCGAATTTTTTAAACATAGTAAACAGAAATTAGGGCAGCTAATTTTTATGGTTTTATTGTTCAAATTAGTGTGTTATAACATGGTAAAAGTTTCAAGACGATCGGGCATTTGTCTTTCCCTTACCTCCCTTGTTAGGCCAACAAAAAAAAACACAAACCTTAAAAACATTCACAAATCACTACAATAGCTTCCGAGACGTTTCACTAATAGACACTGACAACAAAGCCGTTACAGTATAATACGAGATTGTCCAAAAATACTCAGGCTTGAAGGAGGGACGGCTACAAGTTACCAACTTGTATTGACCAAAACCACCATGATACACAATCTTTCGAAGAGCCTTAAATCTTCTCCGAAACAATCTCCGACTACTGATGGACAACCCCATGGCATTGCAAGTACACAAATTCAAAATCTGACCCGAATTTAAATAAATCTTCAATAAAGGTGGTACTACGAATGAAATGGCTGTCAAGATAATGAGCGATGCGCTTGGGAAACAGATATAAAAAGCAAACGGGATGACATTAAACATTTTAAAAGTTACAAAGTTCGATATGATGACAATTGAGGTGGTGAACAAAGCCATTCCTACACACCATTCTGAGGTTTTGCGCATGATTTCAAAAACCACGCTAACTTTCATGTACAAGCGGTAGAGTATCGTGTACCGGAGAAGAATTCCCCCTTTGTTTCTTTGTAATTCCGATGCAAAATGCGCAAGCGCGGTGACAATTCCCTTCAGTACATTTGTAACTATGGCGATCGAAGTGGCGGAACCCGCAAATTGACGGATTGTCTCTGCCGCCACAAAACCTGTTGGCAGGATTCTAAGAAGCAGCAAAATCCACCCAAGTTCAACCCTTGTGTCAAAGTATCCAGTCCAATCATCCAACGGTAGTAGTACTATTACGTAATACAGACAATCTAATCTGAAATAGATGCTTAGTGCCGTGGTCAACGGACAACATACAAGAATGGAAATGACGAAAAAATTAATGCCGATTCCGACCCAGTCCATGGTGCGATGCGTATGGTTGGATGTATTGTAGCCCGTTACTGGCAGAAACAAACCATTTCATGATTAGTAGGGGTAAAAAACACAATTTTTTTTTAAACGGCAGGCAAACAAAAGCCAAAAAGATCAATAAGCTTATTATCAATGGCATTAAAAGATATAAAAATTCAACCAAAATATGTCTGAATATTTTTTTATGAATCAAAAATATACTGAAATAAGGTTAGAATATTTCATATGTACGAAATCGAGTTTGCTAATCAATTTAAATAAGAAATAAATAGCCGAAGTTATTGACTTTATTTCAATATAAAGAATGTAAGCCATATTGGAGTCTCCCCAATAAATTTTTTCACGACGGTAAGAACCGGTCGAAAAAATGAAATAAATTCAAATCTGTTTTAAAGTACTGTGAATACCTCTGTATATCTCCTGTTCCAACTTCAACAACTCATTATGTGCCAAAACCAGGTCATCTCCATTCACGGCAATTGCAACTGAACACCAGAGCGCGAAATTATTCAGCATGCCAAAAGTAGCTAGAAACGCCATCTCGATGGTTGACAAGACGGATGTTTCATTGAAGAGGTTGAACAAAACCAAGATTCCAAACACGAGTAATAAGAACGGAGACAGAATGAATGATACAAAGTACCATTTAATACAATCTTTGGGACAGTTTGAAAATTTTAGCTCCTTTGTCTTGTTATTCCACCTGATTGGAAATGGGATAAAGGCCCACTCACTGGCAACTTGCCAGATATCCAAAGCCTTTAAAAGCAATGCTGTTGACATTTCAAATTTAAAGATTTTATCAAAATATTTAACGTGCTTGACTGGGGTTGCAATGGTTGAATACGAAAATTTCTGTTAGAAAATAATAAGCTCTAGGTTCAGCAAGTTTTGATTAAAATTTAAACTTCTTTACAATTGAAATTCATAATATATATATATTGGTTTTATTGCATAACAAATGCATCAAGGCAGGTCTGTCAGCAGAATAAATTGAAGCTATCTTGAAATTAAGAGAATAATTGAGTGAATTAAACCATTCCAAGATTTTAACGAGCCATCGTAAAGCTATATATGCATTTAGTTTGAGAATTATTGTTGTTGAAATTATTGTTTTTATTCATTTATTTATGATATTTGTGATTGACTTTTTCTTCTTAGCCCGAGTCAGGTCTTATGTAATCATGTTGTCCGTCCGTTCGTTTCAAAGTAGGGCCAAAACTGCTAGACGGATGAACTTCAAATTTCGTACACTTGTATATTATGTAAATGCGACTATAATATAATTATGGTGTTGCCATAGCAAACCGTTTGAAATACATACAAATAAAAGCGTATTTAAAGCTATATGTTTGTTTATAATCATATAATACACAGGGATTTGCATTCCAATAGGCAAAATCTGCCTTTGGAATTTTTATTCCTACCGTACAGCCTTATTAAATCTACGCTATGCACCTCAGTGCAGTGGCCAGTGGGCACCCATGCAGTTTGTTAAGACTGGCCTAGAACGCTGAAATTTTATATACCGTCACGTTATGATATTGTGGTAACAAATATTAGTAACAATGGTTAAAATGCTGCTTCTAAAGACCCCAGTATGTGGCCCATGCGGGTATTCTGAAAACTGACTCAGAACGACCATAATTTTTATTTTTGTTAAACTTACAAATGGACATACGATTGCCTGATTCGGGCTATTATACACTGCAAACTAAAGGTTTTTAAATGGGTCTGGATATGATTATGGTTATATGCTAAGGAAATCCCCATGCCAAATGAGCCCTGGAATACGCAGATCTGCAGATTTAACTATTATATATAAGATTATACTATTATGTATAAGATGATTATGTATATATTTTGTATATATTATGGTTTTTTAATTATTGCTTTCGATCATAATATTAAAAGTACGTAGCTAGATCATTTTCATGAATGAACGGTTGTTAGGGTATGCAATTTTATATTAATAACCAAGGCATTTTTGTTGGCAACATGGAATTGTGGGCCATGCCTTGCCAATTCATTGCGAATTTAATGCGAATTCCCATCATAACTTCTCAAGTTTCATACGAATTTCTTCCAGTTTGTATGCGAATTTCCAGCACTTAAATTCCTAATTTCACCCGAATATCATTTTCATCTTAAATTTCTAGAAACAGTTGTAAAAGTATTTATCAATTCCAAAATTTTGAAAGTTGTAATTTTTTAGAAAAACCTTCGAATCCGAGCAACCCCTTGTGACACCGATTGTCAAGCCATCCTGAGGAGAAACTTTAATAGCATCATTTTTCTAAGTAATAGTTTCTCTGGTGCCGCATTGTCTTAAATATCAAGCATTGTTGTAATCTTGTAATAATTCCGTGTCACTGCAGAAGCCTCAGAGGCGCTCCCTCAATCGGGACCGACAACAAAGCCGTTACTGTATAATACGAGATTGTCCAAAAATCCTCCGCATGGCCCGACTTCGAGTGCGGAAGTCTTCGGCACTGCCAAGGAAGCGCGCCAACATTCCCATTGAATAATCGCAAAATTTCACAAGAGTTCCAGTATGCTTTAAGTATTGGTGGAATATACATGGCAGAGATGAGTAAAACCCTAATGGAGACACATGCAAAGCACAAATAAAAGCCCAGAGGAAGAAACTTAAACATTTTAAGGGTTGCAAAGTTGGATATTATAACCATGCTTGTGCACTTCAGTTCAGTTCAATAGTTTTATTTAGCGACCAGAATAAATAATATGATTTACACATTAACATTACATATTGCCAATGTAGCATCCCACTCCAGGGTTTGGCGCATGTTTTCAAATCTCAGCACGACTTAATTGTATATCCGGTGTAGAATCATATATCGAACCACCATATCGACCATACTGCTCTTGTTCTGCAGCACCGCCCAAGAGCATTTGTGATTTCCTGAAGAACTTTGGCAATCGTTACGGCAAAAATCCCAAGAATCCCAAACAGTTTAAATAGTTTAATAGTTTCACCCTTTAATGGCTTTGTTTCTTTCCAGACCTTGCCCATTCATATTAAATTGAATGTATATCTGCCATTTACACATGGATGATTCAGAATACTGATTTTTAGACCGACCCTTTAAGGAATTCAAGGTTAGAAATATGTTGGGTCTTTCAGTTAATGGTTGGGTGTATTCGTATATCGTTCGCAAAAAAAATAATTAAGGTTGGGGGCAGTCATATTAAATGGTTGGGAACGGATGGTTGGGACATTTCATATTTTGGAAGGAAGCAATTGAAGATATTGAAGATATTTGAAGAAGAAGGTGTTCTTTGGATTGCTTAGATTGCATCGCAATATTTAGTCTTATCTGTATTCTATCCTATGGCGCGTACGAAAAATTGAATACATAATACTACTATAGTACCTGCAAAAACATGTTGTTCAATAGCCAGCATTTCGTTGAAGGCCAATAAGCCATCGCCTTTTTCGACGACAATTATTATCGAATGCCAAAATCCGTAATTGAGCACGATTTGATCGTAGAACTTTGAAAGTAGAACAGCCATCTCAACTGTTGACAGGATCGGGGGTTTCTTGAATACGTTTAATAATGCCAGACTGCCAGACCTCCTATTGCCATAATTAGAGATGAAAATAATACAAATGAAATGATACACAATACCATTGCTTTGAAGGAGTCTGAAACTTCAGTTGCCTAAATTCACTGTTCCAGGTTACTGGAAATGGGATGTAAAACAATCGAGATATTTTAGACCAAATGTCAAAAGATTTAAATACCAAGGGTGTGGTCATCTCGATTCTTTGAATTCGGCATTGATGATCAACTAGTATTACGAATAAGTTGCCGTGTTAATTCGTTATTATGTATTACTTATCCAGCCCAGCACAAAATGCGGATTCTCAATAAATAAAACGTTGTAAACGTTAACGACAGCTCGCACAATTCATATAGATTGTCGTTCAATATTACTAATCGTGTTGCTAGATTATATAAAATCAAAATATCATAATTTACGTTCACCTAGACGACTGCGTTTTATTCCCACAGCTTTAGTAATTGTTCTATGATGAGTTGATTTACATCCAAAAGAATATGCTATAACTCGATAAAGATAGTTTCCATGACAAATACGTGAAGAAACTGAATATTTGAGAATTGTTCCAAAAACATTGACTTATATTCTATATTACTGTTTCCCAATCTGTGAATCCATGTTGCTTTTTAAACCTGTACAATTTCGTTAACAATTATTTTATTGTTTCACAGATGCAGTTAAAATCAATTTTATCAATTTGTTTAAATCCCAAATACGGGTTTTAAATGATAAATTCAATTTTTGAATGAATTTGAACAGATCATGAAACAATATCATAAAATGTCCCAATTAAGGCTCTCGCGAACCCTAAATTATGTTTTGCATATAAAATATGATACCAACTTCAAAATATGATTATTGTTTCAAAACGTATTGCTTTATATATGTATATCATTCATGTTGTTTTGATTACCTATTTAAAGCAATAGAATTTTTTTTAAACAGTTGGTGTATAAACTAATGCGATTTTCTCGAAAACCATTTTCATGTTGCCCAATTTATATCAAACCTCTAGATATCTCAAAATTGTTTTAAATTAAGAAAATGAGATAAAACCATAAATATTGATTTGATTTTAAGACCAATACGATTTCCTCGAAAAATGTTTTAATGTTGGGCAGATGCAGTTTAAATGTACTTTATCAATTCGTTTAAATCCCGAGTACTGTTTTTAAATGATAAATTCGATTTTTGGATCAATTTGAACAGACTATGAAACAATGTTATGAAATGCCCCAATTACGGCTTTTACGAAATCTAGATTTTTGTATTGTATAAAAAAGATGTAAAGACCTTTAAAATATGATTAATGTTTTAAAACGTTTTGATTTATATATCATTCTTGTTTCTAATATCACGCTAATATCTAATATCTTCTGATCCAGTCTGCTTCTGGCACTTTTCAAATTGTCTTAATTTACATTGACAAAAAGGCCGGACGGACAGACAGACAGACGAACTGGTTGACTTCATTAGCTCTAAACAATATTTTCAATAAGCGAGCTAATATTTGATTTGATCTGATTTGGACTTTATTAAGTGTTGAAAACACTTTATGCGAATGACTAGGCTGTCTGTCTGTCTGTCTGTCTGTCTGTCCGTCGGTGCGATAACTGGCGAACGGCTTTACCTACGGTCACCAAACTTTGTACACTTGCTCCTTGGGTCAAGAGTGAGGCTAGGTTCGAACTTGGGTCAAATCGGTCACACCCCCTGTCCCCCATAAATTAAACCCCAAAAAAAAACATTAAATCGGTTCAAAGCTCTTACTCATTTTAAAACTGCCGCTTAGGTAGTTTACATTATACTCTATGTCTATCATCTATACATGATAATACCCTGAAGCTACATTTCAGAGTGCGAAACTCGGGCTTTTTGGGGAAATTGAGATATGGGGTTTAAACGATTCCCATGAGTAATAGAACATCTTTGACGTATATGGGACCACTCCCACTGACACCAGGGTGCGAAACCCGGGCTTTATGGGGAAATTGAGACATGGGATTTAAACGATTCCCATGAGTAATAGAACATCTTTAACGTATACGGGACCACTCCCACTGACACCAGGGTGCAAAACCCGGGCTTTTTGGGGAAATTGAGATTGAGTTTGTTTATCGTGATGTTTTCAACACTTGGTTACACCCGTTACATCGGTTTATTAACGTGTCAAAAAGGTTCAGATCTTTTCAGTTCTGGAGGATAGACGGCTCAACTGGCCCAACTCTCTTGAAGTCATAGTCATAGATAAGGGTCGGGATAAACCACGTTCACCCCTCCACTCTCTCTCGCTCTACTCTCTCTTACCCTCTCTCCTTTTATCTTCTACGTGAAGCCCTTTTTTGTTGCTGCACTCCCTTTTTAAAATCGAAATATCTCCATGTCACTGTAGCTTGCGCACTTAGCGAAAGTAGCCATTTTGTAGCCCTTGTCGGTCTGCTTCCAATGCGTATTTTTGCCTAATGCGCAAATCACAGTGACATACCTTTTTTGCAATTGAATATAGCACTGGGACACCCCAAAATTTTAGAATTTCAAAATATAAAAAGTTGGGAAAAAATCAATTATAAATAACCAAGCTCTTTTCAAATTGGATATATAAGCTTTGGTCAAAGGGCAAGAGAGCTGGGACGCAGTGAAGATCGCTAAAACTGTCAAAAAATGCGAGCATCTCAAATATAACTTCAAGCGAGTTTGTCCACTTGAGCCGTCTTTCCTCTCTATTCTTCTTAACCGTGACATGGATCTCAACCAGAAGCATGAGTTTCCACAAGGATCTAACATTTCTAACGGTATTCAAGTAATATTAAATCGCATTTAATAACGACGGACGTACATCCGCTAAAATTTGGAAAGCCAAATAAAACAAACAGTTTAAATGGAAAAGATAAAACTAGAACATCCCGACCACGATATTTGTTATTGTATATTGAGCAGCAAAATATCAAATACCCTAAAATTATCTTTAATGCGTGGTTCTTATTTTAATATTATCACCGCTAGCATACTTAGATTCAACTAACAAATTCTACTTATTTGTTTCCGAAACAAAGCTACCGTATTACACTCAACAATATTGTAAAATCCAATAAACCGTTGCAAACGCACGTAAAAAACAGGTGAAATTTCTCAGGATACTCGAAACATTTACATCAACGTTCATGTGATACATGTCGACATGTTGTACAAGTACCCGCCGTAGATGTTGCACAAGTACATGCAGCACATGTTGTACAAGTACGTGCTTTACAAGTGCATGTTGTACATGTTGTACAAGTAGCTGCTTTACAAGTACATGTTGTACAAGTACATGTTGTACACATTGCACAAGTACGTGCTTTACAAGTGCATGTTGTACATGTTGTACAAGTACATGTTGTACAAGTGCATGTTGTACAAGTACATGTTGTACAAGTGCATGTTGTACAAGTACATGTTGTGCACGTTGTACAAGTACATGTTGTACACGTTGTACAAGTACATGTTGTACACGTTGTACACGTTGTACAAGTACATGTTGTACACGTTGTACAAGTACATGTTGTACACGTTGTACAAGTACATGTTGTACACGTTGTACAAGTACATGTTGTACACGTTGTACAAGTACATGTTGTACACGTTGTACAAGTACCTGCTGTACAAGTGCCTGTTGTACAACTAAATGTTCTTTCGAAATCGTATTTTCCACAAATTGTACTTTAACATTGCAAAGTAGCTACAATATAGCGTTGTAATTTCATTTTCCCAAAATTGATAGTCCTATTTATATGTGCAACATGCCACGGTACGTGGCCTACGATATTGTCCTTTAATGACAGTTAGCCGCAGATTGCCCCGTGGAGTTCACCCCAGGGTGATTGGTGGTGGTCTCGTATATGTGTACATCAATACAAGGTACAGGGCTGCAATATAGCGTTGGAATCTTATATTGGCCTAAATTACCCAGTAATAAGAGCCCCGGGGTGAGTGGGTGTAGTTCCGTATGTGTGTTGACAGTTGCTCGGTTCACATATACATATACGTCCGTATCATAGACATAGATAGAATAGATAGGTATTATTCCATCCTGCCCTGCTATTTTAGACGAACTACATGTGCAGCTTTTTGCTTCTCGCTAACTCGGGAAATCTGCCCGAGTTAGCGAGAAGTTAAAAGCTGCACTTAGCTAAAATTTCAAAATAAAGAAGCTGGAAGAAGTCAACAGGACCATTCAGAAATCTTTAATAGTAATTGCTATTTACACAAAAAAGGAAATTTTTGAATTTGTGATTTTTAATTACCAATCGAAAAATGAATTTTGGAGGGTTTAAAAATTTAAAACTCAAATTAAATTGAGCTTCCATTAAAATGAATGGCCCTTGATAACTCTAGCTTTGACAAGACAGAATAATGTTTCAGATTGCCTTCTCCCTTTATCTAGTTCTATGGTCCGTATGGAATGAAAGTGTATCATAAATATCAAGTATAGGAGCATGTAATACTATTGTATAGTATTTAATGGTGGTGATAGTTTTTCCACATTTGGATGGATGAGGAAACAGCTGGGGATGGTCGTTTTCGCCCAACTTTGAACTCTCGTGTCGTCTGAACACAAGTAACATATGTAGAGAAAAAAATTGAAAACTACAACCGTTTACAAGCTATCGCGACGAGGACAGACGGACGGACAAGATATTTTCATTAAACAGTTTCACCTCGTAATAATTCGCATCCTTTGTCCTAACTGATAGTTTATTCTTGTAAAATATCTTCAATTTGGCCCACTTTGTCGAATCTTTTGGCAATATTATTTTCATTTTTGTATTATCAGTCCGGTCTAAGACTCAACATGGCTATTCAATCACTATTTCGTGGTGTCTTCAATATAGTTTTATTTGATTCCATTGTCATTCTAAATGCTTTCGATTTTTCAGGCTTCGGCAAATGCTCGTTCCACTTGAAAATATATTCTGAAGGGTACGAGTACAATGATGCTTTCGAAGCAGTTATGCAGAACAATGAAGGGTCTGTTTGGACGATTACAGACTATAACAAATCGCAACCAGTTCAACCAGTTATAAGTTATTTCGAAACTTGCAGCACAAACATACTGATTCAAGGAGACTTGAACAACTTGAGTGCCGAACAAGAATTCGACAATTACATGAAACAAAGTGAATATACATACCGAACTCAAAATCATTCTTATTTCATTCTTATATTCAATAAATGCGAAGAACAGCGGTTTTTTAATTCATCTCAATATTTCAAAGAATGGCCGGCTTCAATATACCTAATATTAGTCAAAAATTATAACAACCTTATCAAAATGGAAGATTCTTCACTTTCCTATCAATGGTTTTATTTCTGTGCTTATTGTAATGACTGGTTTAAGGGTGAATTCATTAATATTGAAAGTCAAAATCCTCTGATGTACAAGAAACATTGGAGAAAATTCCAAATTCCTGTTTTGTTAAGCAAGCCGAAGTCTGCATGTAAGACAAGTATCTGGTCCAAAGACCGGAAGTCAAACTTTATTCTGTCCAACTGCGCTTCAGCACATGTTATTTTCGAAACCCTTACCGATGATTTGCAGGTAGGGTTTAATTACGTCAAAAAACCTTTTGCTCGCGGCCTAACTACAGTAAGTTTTTTTCACTTAGCGTTTGATACGTATTTTATTTTTAATACTAACAGTTTGTTTAGTGAAAACATCGTTGGCACACAACTAATTTATTGCACTCTAAGGGTACGGTCCGATATGTCGACTATTCGAGTGTGGTTATCGCCTTTTCAATGGAATGTTTGGTTTGTCTTTGTTCTAACTTTATTTCTGCTAGTCGTTTATTTGCTAGTCCAGAAAAAGTCATGGACTCTCAGAGCAGTCGAATATCACTGCGTTAGTATTGCAAAGGCTATTTTACGACAGGATTTGCCGAGAAAATGTTTGACAGTAATCATTGTTTTGACTTCGATGTCATTTTTTATTTTGCTATCCATTTACTCTGAGATTTTAGCTGCTGAGTTGATTGTTCCAACCAAAACAGTACCTTTTTTCAACCTTGGCGAAGTAATACAGAATGGCTACAAAATTATTGTGTACCATTTAAAGACATTTGTACATCCTACTGTGGTATTTGAACATGATTTTCAAAAATATGGAATTGTGGATAAACTTACAGAGTCATTATATATGGTCGATCCACAGGCTTTTTCTTACAAACAGTTAGCAGTACACCTCACCGACCGAAATCAGAGGTATGCATATCACGATACATCTATACAACCGGTTTCTTTAGTTTTACAAATAATGCAGCTTATGCTTCCGAACCATATCTGTTTTAAAGTACCTGAAGGAATAAATGTAAGAATGGTTTTCACAATGTTTTTTACTCATATGCAAAATTATTTACTAAAAAAGACAAAACAGTTAATGGAAGCTGGGATTCTGGGTTTGATTTATAATTGGGACCAGTTCAGAAACAAATTAAAATATGAAAGTCATCGACGATTTCAAGGGGTGCAACTGGAACTTCCTTCAACGTACATAACAATCCAAAATCTTGGTCCTTTCTTTTACTTTTATGGGGTCCTCATTGTCGTGTCCGTTTTAATTTTTTGCTTTGAGATTCGCCGGAACGTCAAAAAATTTGATTGGGCAAAATTACTTTTGCACTGTTGGACATCTGCTAAATTTGTTTTAAATTTGTGCTACAAGACAAATGTTATTACAGAGTAAACTTTTGCTAGATATTGATAATTTAAAAAAAAGTAGATTGCAATGCTGTTTATCTTAGTACTGTAAACTAGTTATCGTAATTATAAAATAAATTTGAGTAAATTGGCAAAATAAATTAAGTCTTAGACAAATGTAGCGTAAAAAGAGTTTTTTTATTTTCGGCGTTGAATATTAATAATTCATTTGGATTTTGACAACATATCTTTTTATTCTTAAGGACAGTTTAAAATTAATAAAGCATGTTTATTGGTAAGCCCAGTTTTTTATTGCTCTAAATGTTTATTGGAAAATGTATCTTAAGTGAAGCATACTTTTTATATGTTGGATGGAATGGCAATTTTACATTTGCAAACGCAACTTTAACTAAATTTTGGTTAAAGGCTTATAGCTAATTCTGATGTTTTAATGTTTGTTTATACTGAAATTTACATAATAAAACTAACGTCTTTTTCTATTAATTAGATTAAGTTTAAATTTTATTATTGACTAGTGATGTACAATTATGTGAACTGACGTTCCATCCTGGACAATAACTGATCTTCAAAAGGATTGAAATAAAATATCTATCCATCTACCAACAAAAATTCAGTAAAAGTCTAATGTAGTCTTAATAAAAATAATGTTTAAATAAACTTTTACGACAATGATTGGTACATCGTGTCTTCTAATTTTACTCTAATCTAAATCTGAGGAGATCGATCATTTACGAAAATTGCTAGTTAGAATTGATGTGTTTTTGCAAAGTTAGAAATTCCAAATGAGTGTAAATACACCATCGAGCAAACATTAAAAAAAACAAAACCTCATTTTGTTTTTAAGTGTCAATAAGATTCAAAATCATAATTAATCGTTTAAATTGTTGTTTAAAATCCCGATGAAGATAGGCAGAAATTTAAAAAATTCAATTTTATTATTGTCATTAATGGTACTAATAGTTAAAGGAAAAGTTATGACAAATGATGCGTTCATTAGCCGAATGAGATCAGTGCTATCCTGATTTAAACAAAATGGACTGCATTGATAAAGTTGTTTTATACAAGTGTTGTGATTTGTTTTATGTGCGGTTTAAAAAGCAGTTGTTCCAATAATTATCCGAATGTAAAAGGTGAAAGTCGTGTCCAATTTACACTATAACCAGAAAAAATATAGAAATATCGTAATTAATATCACTTGACTTTTCAGATTGCGTCCAAACTCTAGGATCGGTGCAGTGCGTACCAATTTACTATTGATGGTAATGATGTTGATGAACCAATAATCACCTTGGGCTTTTGGATGAGAAGCCCACAGGTTGTCACTGTACTTCCGGTTTTATTGTGAATCTCCTGATTCACCTGCTTAAAACTTACACTGGTAAAATCCGGTTCAAAGGACCAAAATGAAGTATGGTACTTCTGGTTGACTGTTGCTTAATGGGTGTGGACTGTAAAACACAATATGAAAGTAGTAACCCCCTGCCTTTATTTGAATAGATTTGACAGTGTCATATCACAACGCCAATTTGTTTCAAAATTCCCGCCACTTGAGCTCAATATATAAAAGATGTTTTAAGTCCCAAGTATGAACTGAAAACCATGTTTTCCATATTTCTGCCAGTCCGTTCATTTCTATAATATACATATATTTTTTAAATTCATAATTTCAAGTTTTATTTGTTGACCTGAAACTTTAATCTCCCGAATGGAATAAATGTAACATGTAACTCTCCGCTTCAAATAAATATGGTTCAACTTCGTCGCTTATACTTATACCCATACCCTTAGACAAACTTTACAATATTTTTTATAAAGACAAAAAAATTATCTATTTAGGCCAGGCCTAAATTATTCTTCATATATTTGGATTAGAATTTAATATCAATAATAAATTCTACTGCTGCCTTCCAAAGTTTGTTTGTACATGTTAAAGAATATGATAGGACATTGCTTTTTATTAACTATCCCTTTGCTAGAGGTCTGCAAATTTTTCAGTCAAAATCACTTACAGCATAAGGGCTAGAAATTGACAAATGTTGAAGTAAAGCACAATTCAATTAATGTTGACTGAATTTTAAAAACTGGTATAAAGAGGGTTGGTGAAAAAATGGTCAGGAAATAATGGTCACAGAAAAAATGGTCTGGAAGTAATGGTACTATGAAATGGTCGCGGAAATAATGGTCTGATGTTTAATTTTTTCAAGTTAGAATGTCTTCATCAGTTTAAATAATATAGTGTATTTCTACAAAGTTGGGCAAACTTCAATGGATAATTTTGCCTTTATAATCCGAACATTGACCGAAACAAAAACCCCAACCTTGGAATATGGAATAATTAGATACTAATCCTAAAGTTAATTATATTCATATATGTAGGGTCTACTTTTGTATTCTCTATCTTATCTTCTTTATCTCTACCTGTTTGCTGTTCCGTTCAATCACAGTTCAATCTTCTAAAAATTGTCCCAGCTTGCTTGCTCTACTTATTCTGTCAATTTATCAATTCCTAACTTGTTAATTATCTGATTTGATTTTACGAATTTTAAGCTAATTGCTATCATTAAATGGCAGAAAAAAAAAGAAATTGAAACGATTACAGTGAACGCTTGGATTATTTACGAGGAATCTCCCATTGTATTACATTGTGAAACTTTTCATTCTTGGAGAAATATCAGCATTTTAATAATGATTCCAATTACGGCACTCCAAACAAGTTTAATAACTCGAGAGAAATTATTTCTTTTTTAGTTAACTTGTAAAATGTTCATCCTTGACGAATTATTGACGTAACAATAATGAAAATTGTGTTAAATAAATCATATTTTATAACATTGTAATTTAAGCTATTAGTCAGACCATTTCTTCCTAGACCATTTTCATAATACCATTATTTCCCGACCATTATTTCCGTGACCATTTTTTCCCTGACCATTTTTTCCTTACCATTTTTTCCCTGACCATTTTTTCCTGACCATTTTTTCCGGCACCCGTATAAAGATAGGAAACTATTTATGAGTGAGGTTCGGAGGTTTATTTAGTTGATTGATTTATTTATTTTTGTTTCATGTTTTGCATATTTTTCAATCATTTTCAAGCGTGAGTCCGTCCTGACCTCCTGGCTGACGAACAAACTCCAAGCCATTCACAATTTATAACAATTATACGTACATACATAACAAAACCCTCAAAATAGATATTGATTGCATAATATTATGGAGTTGAATCTCCGTTTCATACGGTTTTACTGTATCTAATTCATATGAACATTGATCAAAAACTGAAAGCAGTAATTTTAACTCATTTTGCACATAATGATCGTAATTTTTTCTGCAGATTTCATCAGAAGATGAGTGTCATACAGCAAATCCTGAATTTAAACGTACTGCAAATCCTAAGCCCGATTATGCAATATTATCATGCAATATCATTTAATTAGTACCATGAACAGTTTTGTAGGGTTGTTAAATCTCTCCTAGCTAATAAACTCGACAGATTTTTTTTATCCTAAATATTTTATTATAGAGCATTAGCATTTTGCATTCATATACCCAGCTGGACTTTAAAACTTCGCAGCCATCAAATACATATAACATCTAAAATGTCTTCGTATTCTTGTATTATGAAATAACACAAAACAAAAAAATGTTCACGAATTTGACGATTAAACTTGGCAGGGGTTTAAATCCCAACCACTGCTACATTAAATTAAAAATCAGTCCTGATGGTCTGTTCACTCCTTGTTTTGTCATGATGCCTGTATATATAACAATTGGGTAATAACACTAATAACTGTCTGTCTTTATTATAATATATTAAAGATAAAGATAATAATTAGCCACCGTATGAGATCATATTATGATCTCATACGGTGGCTAACGTTTTCATTGTTTAATCGACGATACTTTGTGACATACGTTGTGTGATCCACCATATGGGAATTGCATAACATTTATGAACAGTCCACAGAAATAATGAAGACTTAATTCGAATGATTAAGACTAAGCTACTAGTTATTTAAATCCCATAGGACACGTGAACCGTTGACAAACATCTTGCGTCTCCTAATAACAAAAGCTTGGGTACTGATTTTAATTCTATATAAATATATTTCAGTTACTTTGATCTTAATCTATCAGAAACTCTAGTTTATATGTTTACAATCAAGCTCAGTAAATTTCCACTCTGGATTATTGAATTAATTATCAAGAAAACAAACAGTGGCAGATCTGAGGAAGGTGAACTGATTTAATTACTGTCTGATCGAGGAGTAAACGATTCATTAACATATTTAATGATTGACGTGACAAGTTGTGAGATAAGAGGGAGTGGGCTCTAAACATTCTTATCATTTAACTTCATTGATTTTAATTATTCAGTTAGAACTTATTGTGGTGAGTAGAACTGTGTAGCTTTATTATATTAAAGGCAGTATAATTTAGAATTATTTCGTGGCAAAGTCCTCGGTCTGACCGACCCCGACCATTCTGAATAAATAATAAGAAATCAAAACCAATAAATTAACCATAGAATCGGAAAATCCAATCAACCAATATCCAAACGGAGCAGAATTTGTCCACACACAAAAATATTGATTAAAATAATCTAATCTTGAGTAAGTTTTTTCCTAGTACATATTGCATTGAATTGCAATTGAGTAGCTTAACAACTGTAGGTTTGGCATGTGCCATTAAAGATAATTAGGCTTGTATAATTGCAAGTACATTGTAAACACGCCAACATATAATTTGAGAAGTGGAGGTCGCTCTAAAAATATTAAAACTGTTGGTTGTTGTTGTATATTTGTAAAATATTATAGAATAGGTTACAAGCCACCGATTTTTTGCAAATTCGATTTAATCAAAATATTGTATTATCGTCCTGTAAATTCGTAATTGGTCGTAACGCTAATTTTTGCAGTTGAAATACAAATTCTGGCCAGAAGAGCAAGAATATTGGAAATCGGCAAGATTTGCAATTAATCTCAATCATCACAATTTGAAGATGGCTGATCAGGTTAAATATAACGGAAGTTGCCACTGTGGAGATGTCAAGTTTGAAGTCGTCGCTTCAAAAAATTTGCAAGTTACAGATTGCAAGTAAGTTTTATATACACGTAACATAAATAATCGTTTTAAAATTTTTAATAGCATCTTATCATTTCAGAAACGATCAGAGTAATTTAACCAACGAAATATTATCACAGTCTAGAGTTCGTATCGATGCATATTTTATTTTTACGAATCGCAAGAAGTGGCTTTTTAAAAATAAAATGATACAAATTTAAAAATTAGGATTTTTTTCGATTTTAAGTTTCTTGTAAGCCAGTCGAACAATGAATAAAATGGATTTTTTTCAAAATTGAGAACTAATCATAAAAGTATTCACAAACAAATTCTGAGAATGGGAATAAAATTGATGGTTTTATGAACGTTTGAAAACGTTTATTTTTATGAGTTTTATTGTAAACATTTGAAATAATAGCAAACATAAAAACAGCAATAAATTTTTGGGCTTTAATATGTTCATAAAAGTTGAAGATTCGTCGCAACAAAATGCATTAAAACGTAGAAAACTTTAATAGTAAGTTTTGTGAGTATTATTCAAATAGCTTCCACTGAAATAATTATTTCTCTTCTTAAGTTTCATGGTTTAACTTTTTTGTCCGAAATGCCCAAACTAGACGGATTTTATGTGGTTTCAAATAAAATTAGACAATTATAATTTCAGTTGTTCAATTTGCAAGAAGAAGCAGAACCGACATGTGATTGTTCCATCGACACATTTCAAACTTCTAACTGGCCACACGGCCTTGACGACCTATACTTTTAATACACATCAGGCCAAACACATGTTTTGTTCCCGATGTGGGGTCCAGTGCTTCTACATTCCGAGGTCAAACCCCGATGGAATGGGTCAGTCAGCCTCAATTTGATAAATTACAAAAAATATTTTAAATGTACAACTCATTTTAATTTATTGGACTATTAGGAATAATGCCACACTGCATCGACAGCCCACAACCAAATAAAGTTACGGTGGTCGAGTTCGATGGAAACAATTGGGAAGAGGCCATTAAAACCAAAAATGGAATTGCCATTCAAAATAGATCCAAGTCCCCAAAACCGTAACAATCAAGATCTTCCTTAATAAATTCTTCAGGATAAACACAAATTCTAGCCAAATCGACCAAAAGCGGAATTGAAATTGGAAACCGGAGGGGTGAGGCCGATTTTTGTAGCACAGTTTTGAACTTTTATTTGGTACCATTTTTCCACGCTTCACATTTCTAACGTCCAAATGTCCAAAACGTTGGGTCAAATCCAAAAACAAGAGACCAAAAATATTCAGTTTTCTTTCTTTTCCCCATTGCGCATTGCACTGTCAACTGTAATTTTGCAGTCACCAGACTACAACACTTTAATTTCCTTGAAGATTTTGAAACAAGTAGGAATTTTTATATATACGAATGAAATTGGAATAATACGTAGAAAATATTGGTATGAAAAAAATTAAAACGATGTTATACTAATTGGGTCAGCTCCACCTCAGGTTTAGAACAAGTATAGCAAATTCTAAAGTTCAATAAAATTAAAATTCTTAAAAATAAAATCCCGTGTCAAAATTCCAAAAACCTCTTTTATTTTCATAAGTCAAAATCTGTTTCTTCCACCTAGCTGGATAAGCTAGAATTCATACAGGAGATTTTTTAAATATTAAAATACACTTCATCCGACCTTTAAACCCAATTATTGTCTCTAGTTACCCGATTTTTTTCGGGAACATAAAATCAGAAGCCTATTCCAGCACTAGAGATAGTAAACGTAGTTGGGGATTAAAGGTAAGCTTTTTGAAATCGCAGATTTGTGAGTAGTTTGGGAGGTTTCGAAGAAGATTGTTGGAAATAGGGGATTAGGGATTATGCTTTGGGGAGCAATCACGAACCAAAACCCCGTCACATCCGTTCTGAAGATGAGGAACAAATCGGCTTAGGAGTTCTCCAAACCGTCGAACCTTTGCTACATAATTGGCAATTGGAAATGGAGGGCAACTCGGCCCTATTAGAACCTTGTCAAAGGCTCTTTAAACAAAATTCACATAATATATTGTACTAGCGAGAAGGCCCGTCCGAGGACGGTACAAGACCACACCCCTTCAAATCCTAGAAACGGTGTTTGAGAATATCTGTAAGTCACCGTTTCTAGGATTTGAATTGGTGTGGTCTTGTACCGTCCTCGGACGGGCCTTTTCGCTAGTCTGTTTTATAAATGGAAGTGTCTGTGAATACTTGACGTGGACCACGAACTTAAATTCAAAATTATTGTTTTGGGCAAGCCGCCGCTACCTAAACGCGCTTTTATTCCTCTGTCGCTAATCGGTTTCTAATTGCCTCACATTGTCACACTTGGTTTGTGGCCCGTGTGTGAACGTATGTTTGTAATTTAAAGCTACTTTCCGGATCAAAGGGTGACCCTACACTATACCCAAAAATCATGCATCGTTGAATTTTGAACGACCTATCGCATGTATGTTTGTAATGTAATGTGATTATTTGTACCGCTACTCTGTACTCCGAGATCAGGGCGTGATACCGACTAATAATCAACATCTTTAAATAGCGTTTGATCATATCTTTCGAACAAGGTTTAGGTTTGTAATCGGATCAATTTGACCTCTTACCCCCTATCAGGATGACCCTACCCCTCAACAGCAATATGTCGTTGAAAAGCCCTTGACCAATAACTTTCAAACGACATGTCGCACGTATGTTTGTATTTTTTTTATTTTGACCTCTTCCCCGGATCAGGGGATGACACTACCCGACCCGTGTCATACTCATATCGTTGTATAGCCCTTCGCAATCCTTTCGAATCTCGTAGCACATTGAAATGTTTGTATTTTGACTAAAAATATGAAATTCAAACTTGAAGGGAGAGGTTTTGCTACTCGATATTGAGTTTGTGATGGGAAGAATGTGTAAAAAGATAAACTACATAAGCGGGGAAGATTAGAGAAGTGGAAAGGAGCGCGAGCTCGCCGAGCGAGAGAGAGTGCGGAGAAGGAGGACTTGGGAAGAGGCAGAGCATAATATTAGGAGTCCAATAGTGGCGGAGCGGGGAGGAGCTTGCCGATGACGGATAGAATCAGACAGAATATAATGCGAGAGATTATTTTTCTCATAACCCTGAACACAAACACATTTAGGGTAAAGATTAATGTTCCCCCTATAAACCAGAATTTGGCCCTTATTCAGATGAACCTGCCCCCCTTTGGACAAACCCGACCATACAATTAGATAAGATTAACTTGCCCCCATTGAGGATTAAGTTGCCCAAATTGATAATAAAACCGTTAGTTATTAATTGAAGCATGCGATTTAGTGATATTAGTGTCAAACAACTAAGTCTAGCGTTTAAAGTAAATCAGAGATAGTTTAAGTTTTTTTATGTTGCCTGTCTGTCGGTGTGATAACGCCAGTACCTTAAACCTTTAGTTTTTCTTCGAGCATCTTCAAGGAAACACAGACGGAGATCCTGCAGGGCAAAGGTCACAGTTTTCATTAGAACTATTGTGATGAATAATCAGCAATGCATCTGATTTTACTCGATGGTTGGGGCAATGTGAAATACTTAACATTGTGTGTCTTCAATGTATGTTATCAAACTAGTTTGTAATTTCTTGTTTCAAAAATGACTCCAATTTCTGGTTGAAAGTGGTTCGCCGCGTTTCGTGGACTAATTCGATATATAAATGTAGTAGGAGTATGAATCGTTTTTGTCTTTTCCTTGTTTTTAGTGTGGATAGTATAAGTCATATAATAATGATATTTTATTCGAAATTTGAAATATTTTAGATATGCTTTCTAAATAAATTTTTAGAAGATTTATTCAGAACTTAAATATTTAATTCTGGCAAAATTAGAACAAATCAAATCTTCTTTTTTAACTTTTTAAAATTGCCAGGACTAAACAACACCAGCTTCATATAATCAATTTATAATTCGATTATGTAATTGACAGAAAATAAAACGTTGTAAGCGTCGAAAACAGCTCGCACAATTCCTACAAATTTTTATTTAATGTTCTTTGAAATCGTTTGGAACTATTAAAAATTCAAAGATCAGAATTTAAGTTGACTATGACAACCTGCATTTAAACCTTAAAGCATTAGTAATTGTTCTATGATCAAATGATTTACATCCAAAAGTCTACTATAACATAGTTTCCATAACAAATATGTGAAGAAACTGGATATTTCAGAATTGTTCCAAAATACATTGACTTATATTCTATATTACTGTTTCCCAATCTGTGAATCCATGATGCTATTTAAACCTGTACAATTTCGTTAAAAATTATTTTATTGTTTCACAAATGCATTTAGAATCAATTTTATCAATTTGTTTAAATCCCAAATACGGCTTTTAAATGATATATTCAATTTGAACAGATTATGAAACAATATCATAAACGACGGACACCCGGACAGACGTAAACCTATTTTTAATAGGCGAGCTAATAAGTCAGGATAAACATGTTTTAAGAAAATCAAAACTGAATATCCTGAATTGAACAAAAGTTTTAACCAATTCAATAGTTTCTTGCAACTAGAGGCGAAGCATTTCTTCAAAATTTATTAAAAAATGCAACCATAAATTGTTGATGAAATTTGTTCCGGTTTTATTTGATTACTTTCTCCACTTACAATTTGATGCATTTAAAAAGCTGAATACGACCTTAAATTAGAATCAATCATGCCAAAAATAAATTACGTTTCTAGTCCAGATTTTAAAAGCCAAAAAAAAAACATAGTAAAAATAAAATTTCGCTTTTACAAATGAAAGAAATCACAGAATTAAAATGGTTCTCCAAATAAAATCAATACTTATGTCTCTTGTTAAAATTATGTACTACCTAAAATTAAGATTATACATTCAGGCAAAAAGAACAGTTAAAATTATGTACCTAAAATTAAGATTATAAATTGAGGCAAAAAACAGTTAAAAAACCAGCGCATAATATGTCATTCAATAAAATTAAAACTAAAAACGAAATACTTGATAAAACTCAGTTAATTTAAAATATTTTGTAAAACATTGAAACTCATTAAAAAACTTGTTGTTTATTTAAGTATGCTTAAGATGTAGTGTAGTCCGTCAATTAACTAAAATATCTTTAAAAACGTCGGTAAGTTCACCGTGAAATTTAAATTTTATGGACGCCTTGCTCCAATAATGTATTGTTCAAGCCCTTCCAGCAGTAGGTCAACACGTTTCAGGTATTCTAAATATAAATTAATGAAATACACGTAAACATTGGATTTTGATATTAATAATCAATATTTAATAAACCGTTGCAAACGCACGTAAGGAAGGGGTGAAACCACACGACAAACTGCAAAACCACACTTGCGTCATTGAGCGCGGCCACACCCCCTGATGCTAGTAGATATGAACCAGAGTGATTGTCGCTTCCGAGCAACCTCCTCGTGGTTGGATACGTATATACGAGTCAACTTATAGGAAATTTTACAATTGAGGGGGTCAGGGGGTGTGGCAAAGTTTTTAAAAATATATACCACTTATGCACAAGAAAATACTGGTTTGATATCCGAAAACCGTTTTTTAAAAACTGCAACAGTTCAATAGTTAGAGCGCAAACGGACAGACAGACAGACAAGGTCTTCCCATTAAGAGGTTTCACACCTTAATAACAAACTAAATCGCGTATAAACCGATTCTTCAAGATGCAGTTGGAATCAAATAGCCTGTAGGTAGGCCTCAATTGAGTTTCGACTGTTACAGAATAGTTGAATCAAATTTAGGTTAGACGAGGTCCCTTATGCATTTAAATGTTGAGCAAATACTGTTTTGAAAATAAATGAAATTTAAATTAAAGCTAATTGAATATATATTTTAGATTTTGTATATCTCATCGACCGTTGGTAAATAGTTAATATATTTGTAAGTGCACTATAGGATTGAAAATGTATGTTATGACTATATGAACATAAACTGAGCCGTTCGTAGGGATAGAAGAGCAGAATGTAATAATTTTGAACCTTATTGGCAATTGGCACGTTAACACAAAATCCTACTCGTCCAACTTTGATCATGGCCAAATACCAAATAATGGAACACTTGTCATAATATCACAAATACAAAATAATATAATTTAAAACCTGCAAGTGCCTCTTCCGTCACTGCCTGGAGCTCCGGTATCTTTTCCGCGTCTAAAAAATTGATTAAAAAATAATATTAATCTTTAGATTTAAGCTTAAGTTTTGAAATATTAAAAGTCCCTATCCTCTTTGACTCGCCGGGTAAAACTCGTTTCATCCGCTATAGTCAAGCACGTTTCACGTGTTACACAGCTAGACGTAAATTCGAAATTGATTTTAACCGGCGAGGCAACTAGGACCAGGACTATTTTATAGATTTGATTGATGTAGGTTAAAGCCTAGAAATAATTAAATTTGTTTATGGGAAAGCTCTATTTACTTTTTATCTGCCTAGTTGCATCGTCAACACTGATCTGTAATCCAGTTAGCTCATTCTCCAGCTCTTTCATTCTCTCCATGTTCCTTGTTCGATCTTTAGTCAAATTAAATAGATGTTGGACTTGGATGAATAATATAGTAAGGCGTTTGTCACAGGCATGCATGAATGGGATATAGTATCAACAGATGAAAATCGTATGGAAGTAAAAATATAAAAACTACTCCAAGCAGCCAATAAAGCCCAGTCAATCCGATACATCGGTGTGGCGGATAGACCGTAGAGACACAGAAAGGCTTAGGGCCATCGCATTTTTTTTTTAAATCGAATCTTAAAACTTGAATACATTTTTGTACAAATTTTCATGACCTAATTTTAAGGCCCATGATGCTGAGGTCATGTCAAAGTCTCGGCTTTTTTCAAGGTTTATAAGGTTATATTTAATTCTTTCTATAAATTTTCTCATTCGTTTCAGTAGACCCGGTGGGGATTTTGGACTATAACTATTGAACAGGTTGGCCATTTCATTCCAGTTTTCTGCAGTGCCGTGGTTCGGTTGTGATACAATTTTATGCAAAATTTCAGAGGGCTAGTGTAATCCGTGATGGAGATAATCTGACCACAAGAATTACGGGACACAAGGAAAAGAGGATCATATAAGCCCATTTGACTGGGCTAAAACTGAATCGGTTTGAATCGAGATGTAAATCGAAAATACGGAAGCCACACAAAACACGTCGTCTAATTTAACGTCGCTGTCGGGCATGTAGGATACAGTCTTATTTGAAAATTCTAAGTCCCCCCAATAATGAATAAAATCATATACATCGTTGAATTGTACAAGACCATACCGTTCCAACAATGTATAACATTTACAGGGTTTTAGATTAAAAAAACACCTTTGAACGTAGACCTTTGATCTACACGGCCCTCAATCGAATTTAGTGGCGGTCATAAATGGCTTCACAAAAAACAGTTTTTAAGCATCAGTGGTTCGGGAGTTGAAGGATCAAATAAATTGTAAGCAACGGAATGATGGACATACAGGCAGACAGACCGAGTAATTACCATTCAAGGCTTTTGCTCTTTAATAATTAGACAGCAACGATTAATTATTAATTAGTTTAATTGATAATCGATTGAAATAATAAGAATCCAACTTACTAAGTTGATCATTTAGCTCCAAGATACATACTTCAATCAATGGTTTGGCCTGAGGTACTAGAATGAATAAATTATTCTTGAAATTATTTAATTTTAGTTTGATAATATTGATGTTTGTAATTAAGATATTATCGCAAACGAACGGTGGTCAATTGTAGTAAGCATCGCTGTCCAAGCGACAATTCGCTTCTCGATCAAATGTCGTCTCGTTTCCGTCTCCGTCGAATCGGTAGCCATAATGCTTGAATCACTTGAAAATTTTGAGTATTATTTTTAATTTATTTATTGAGTATTTCTTGGACTTTTTTGGAAGTGCAAAATGCAACTGTGAAACTAAAATCATTTGGATTTAAGGTTACTTGTTCATTGGAGCCCTCTGGACTTGTCCAAGATTCAGATACACAATAATATAAAAACCTTAATATAAGTCGTATAACAAAAGCAAGGTTGGGACAGACTATATAGCCGAGTCTACTGACCCTTTGTCTCTTACTATTATTAGAATAGGATAACTTCAAACAAATAAAATAGTCCTAACTTGCTGATAAGTAGAGAAGGGATGACAGTTCTCAGAAAAACTTTACTATTTTAGACTCAATTCATGGAGCTCAAGTTACTTTGATTTTCCATTTAACATAACAATTTAACATAATGTATTCATCTCATATCTACGAACAAAATCAAGTTATCCAGTTCAGAGGTTTTATACTTTGTAATGTGCCTTTATCCTTGTAACCTCTATACTCTAGTTTAGAAATCCTGATTTCCGACTCACAATGGACACTATTTGGGTGTCAAACGAGTTAAGAGCTGTAATCCTGCAAATAAACTAATTCGACCATGCTGATTACGAAAATTATAATTTTAGCTCTGCCAATTGATTTCTAGTGGGTCAAAAGTAAGTGGGAAGGTCAAAAACCGGGCCTGAGTTTGGACATTCCTATAGTATTTTCCCATTCCCTTTTCCTGAAAATGCCAATACCAGCGCAATGTTATTTTCCCAATCCTTCTAATGTTAGCGCCCTATCTTCTGATCGGTTTCGCGAGAAAAAGGGAGAAAAAGTGGAAAACTCGACTTTCTCCTCCTTCCCCCCTTCTCCCACTGATAACTTTTAACTGAAACTGCGCGGTTCCTGACCTTCCTACCTACTTTTGACCCACTAGACATCATTGACATCAATTGGTAGAACTAAAATTATGATTCTCGTAATCAGCATGGTCGAATTAGTCGGTATCCGGATAGAATGGTCGAAACAAAATGGTCAGGGACAAAACGGTCCGGACAAAATGGTCGACAGACAAAATGGTCGAGGATAAAATGGTCAGGGAAGTAATGGTCGGGATAGAATGGTCGGGACATAATGGTAGCTAAAAATGGTCGCGGACATAATGGTCTGGTGAGCAAAAAAAATTAATATTTTTAACAGCTTTATTTAACAGTATATAACTTTCAACTACTCAATATAACTTTCAGTCCGTCAGTAACCGTTTCAATCTCTTGTATTTCTGCCATTTTATTAAACGCTGAATTAGAAACAAAAACAACAAATCCAAATCCGCGACAACAAAGAATAATGAAACTAGGAAGTAATACAGATTTCTTTAAAGGAACGAACAACGGATGGAAAAATAAGATACAAGTAGACCTATATTACCTGAAGGGTAGACCTAGCTGGAGTATGGCTTTTAAAATGTTACAAATTGTAAGTAGTTACTGTAGTCTTTTGTGAAGGATAAACCATGAATAAAAAGCAAGAAATGACAATTTACAACAACTCTAAATATTTGAGTAGGTAGATTTAATTAAAATATTAGTCCTAGTCGTATTCAGCTATCTATTTAGACTATACAGCAGTACAATTCTATTCTAAATAATAATATTAGTGTAGTACCGTAAAGTATATAGTACTGCATGCAACGAAATAAAAACGGTAAACAGGTAAATAACAGGAAATGACAAAATTTATGTAGATACATAGATTAATGGTTGTATTCAGCGGCCATCAGTACAGTGAAATGTGATTTAAAAAAATCAGACCATTTTATCCGCGACCATTTCTTACTACCATTATGTCCAGACCATAATATCTGCGACCATTCACTGATACCATTACGTCCCGACCATTTTGTCTCCGACCATTTTATCCCTGGGACCATTTCCTCCACGACCATTTTATCCGCGACCATTATGTCCCGACCATTTTATCCGGACCATTTTATCACCGAATCGAATTAGTCTATTTGCAAGATTAGAGCCCTTAGCTCGTTTGACACCCAAATAGTGTCCAGAGTCAGTCCTGATCTGACTATCTCAGTTTCAGTAGCCGGGTTTCATTAATTTCATAAACTACCCTGTCCTCATTGTGAAAGCGATGGCTGTATCCTATTATCTCGGTTAGACCTAAAGACATTGTAAAAAAACAAGGACTTAATATTAATGTTGGCGCCGTCCGGAGGAAACAATTACGAAGTTAATTCAGGATTTTATTAAACGATTAAAAGAAAGATATTAAAAGAATTGTTCCAAAATACATTGACTTATATTCTATATTAATGTTTCCCAATCTGTGAATCCATGATGCTATTTAAACCTGTACAATTTCGTTAAAAATTATTTTATTGTTTCACAAATGCATTTAGAATCAATTTTATCAATTTGTTTAAATCCCAAATACGGCTTTTAAATGATATATTCAATTTGAACAGATTATGAAACAATATCATAAACGGCGGACACCCGGACAGACGTAAACCTATTTTTAGTAGGCGAGCTAATAAGTCAGGATAAACATGTTTTAAGAAAATCAAAACTGAATATCCTGAATTGAACAAAAGTTTTAACCAATTCAATAGTTTCTTGCAACTAGAGGCGAAGCATTTCTTCAAAATTTATTAAAAAATGCAACCATAAATTGTTGATGAAATTTGTTCCGGTTTTATTTGATTACTTTCTCCACTTACAATTTGATGCATTTAAAAAGCTGAATACGACCTTAAATTAGAATCAATCATGCCAAAAATAAATTACGTTTCTAGTCCAGATTTTAAAAGCCAAAAAAAAAACATAGTAAAAATAAAATTTCGCTTTTACAAATGAAAGAAATCACAGAATTAAAATGGTTCTCCAAATAAAATCAATACTTATGTCTCTTGTTAAAATTATGTACTACCTAAAATTAAGATTATACATTCAGGCAAAAAGAACAGTTACAATTATGTACCTAAAATTAAGATTATAAATTGAGGCAAAAAACAGTTAAAAAACCAACGCATAATATGTCATTCAAGTAGTAGAAGTTATAAAATTAAACTCAAAACGAAATACTTGATAAAACTCGTTAATTTAAAATATTTTGTAAAACATTGAAACTCATTAAAAAACTTGTTTATTTAAGTATGCTTAACAAGGGAACATTCCCAACTGTACAACCCCGATATTTTTTAAACTAGTCTCATTAGAAAGAGCAACAAAAATAATGAAACTTTAACATTGGAACTATTTGTGACTAAAATCGTTTTGACCTTGTAAAGTCGATGGGAAAGTCAAGATCCGCGATTTTGACGTTAAAAATGAGCAGCGGGGAGAAGGGGAGAAAGAAGAGAAAGTCGAGTTTTCCCCATTTCACCACCTTTTCCCAAAAAGGCGCCATGGAGATAGGGAGTTAACATTAGAGGACCCCTGAAATTAACATTGCACGGGTATTAGACTTTCCGCAAAATTCAAATGTAGATTTACCATAGGAATCCCTGAAATACCGCAAGCTGCTTGACCTTCCAACCGACTTTACTTTGTTAAAACGATTTTAGTCACCGATAGTTCCAATGTTAAAGTTTCATTATTTTTGTTTCTCTTTCTAATGAGACTAGTTTAAAAAATATCGGGGTTGTACAGTTGGGAATGTTCCCTTGTAAGATGTAGTGTAGTCCGTCAATTAACTAAAATATCTTTAAAAACGTCGGTAAGTTCACCGTGAAATTTAAATTTTATGGACGCCTTGCTCCAATAATGTATTGTTTAAGCCCTTCCTGTTGTAGGTCAACACGTTTCAGGTATTCTAAATATAAATTAATGAAATACACGTAAACATTGGATTGTGATATTAATAATTAATATTTAATAAACCGTTGCAAACGCACGTAAGGAAGGGGTGAAACCACACGACAAACTGCAAAACCACACTTGCGTCATAGAGCGCGGTCACACCCCCTGATGCTAGTAGATATGAACCAGAGTGATTGTCGCTTCCGAGCAACCTCCTCGGGATTTTATACGTATATACGAGTCAACTTATAGGAAATTTTACATTTTGGGGGGTCAGGGGGTGTGGCAAATTTTTTAAAAATATATACCACTTATGCACAAGAAAATACTGGTTTGATATCCGAAAACCGTTTTTTAAAAACCGCAGCCGTTCAATAGTTAGAGCGCAAACGGACAGACAGACAGACAGACAAGGTCTTCCCATTAAGAGGTTTCACACCTTAATAACGAACTAAATCGCGTATAGACCGATTCTTCAAGATGCAGTTGGAATCAAATAGCCTGTAGGTAGGCCTCAATTGAGTTTCGACTGTTACAGAATAGTTGAATCAAATTTAGGTTAGACGAGGTCCCTTATGCATTTAAATGTTGAGCAAATACTGTTTTGAAAATAAATGAAATTTAAATTAAAGCTTATTGAATATATATTTTAGATTTTGTATATCTCATCGACCGTTGGTAAATAGTTAATATATTTGTAAGTGCACTATAGGATTGAAAATGTATGTTATGACTATATGAACATAAACTGAGCCGTTCGTAGGGATAGAAGAGCAGAATGTAATAATTTTGAACCTTATTGGCAATTGGCACGTTAACACAAAATCCTACTCGTCCAACTTTGATCATGGCCAAATACCAAATAATGGAACACTTGTCATAATATCACAAATACAAAATAATATAATTTAAAACCTGCAAGTGCCTCTTCCGTCACTGCCTGGAGCTCCGGTATCTTTTCCGCGTCTAAAAAAATTAAAGATTAAAAAATAATATTAATCTTTAGATTTAAGCTTAAGTTTTGAAATATTAAAAGTCCCTATCCTCTTTGACTCGCCGGGTAAAACTCGTTTCATCCGCTATAGTCAAGCACGTTTCACGTGTTACACAGCTATACGTAAATTCGAAATTGATTTTAACCGGCGAGGCAACTAGGACCAGGACTATTTTATAGATTTGATTGATGTAGGTTAAAGCCTAGAAATAATTAAATTTGTTTATGGGAAAGCTCTATTTACTTTTTATCTGCCTAGTTGCATCGTCAACACTGATCTGTAATCCAGTTAGCTCATTCTCCAGCTCTTTCATTTTCTCCATGTTCCTTGTTCGATCTTTAGTCAAATTAATATTGGATTAAATTAATTAAATAAATAAATAAATCAATAGATGTTGGACTTGGATGAGAACGGCTAGAAAGAGAGACGCTGCAGTAAGAAAAATATAGTAAGGCGTTTGTCACAGGCATGCATGAATGGGATAGTGTATCAACAGATGAAAATCGTATGGAAGTAAAAATATAAAAACTACTCCAAGCAGCCAATAAAGCCCAGTCAATCCGATACATCGGTGTGGCGGATAGACCGTAGAGACGCAGAGGGGCTTAGGGCCATCGCATTTTTTTTTAAATCGAATCTTAATACTTGAATACATTTTTGTACAAATTTTCATGACTTAATTTTAAGGCCCATGATGCTGAGGTCATGTCAAAGTCTCGACTTTTTTCAAGGTTGTATAAGGTTATATTTAATTCTTTCTATAAATTTTCTCATTCGTTTCAGTAGACCCGGTTTGGACTATAACTTTTGAACGGCTTGGCCATTTCATTCCAGTTTTCTGCAGTGCCGTGGTTCGGTTGTGAATTTTATGCAAAATTTCAGAGGGCTAGTATAATCCGTGATGGAGATAATCTGACCACAAGAATTACGGGACACACGGAAAAGACGATCATATAAGCCCATTTGACTGGGCTAAAACTGAATCGGTTTGAATCGAAATGTAAATCGAAAATACGGAAGCCACACAAAACACGTCGTCTAATTTAACGTCGCTGTCGGGCGTGTAGAATACAGTCTTATTTGAAAATTCTAAGTCCCCCCAATAATGAATAAAATCATATACATCGTTGAATTGTACAAGACCATTCCGTTCCAACAATGTATAACATTTACAGGGTTTTAGATTAAAAAAACACCTTTGAACGTAGACCTTTGATCTACACGGCCCTCAATCGAATTTAGTAGTGGCCATAAATGGCTTCACGAAAAACAGTTTTTAAGCATCAGTGGTTCGGGAGTTGAAGGATCAAATTGTAAGCAACGGAATGATGGACATACAGGCAGACAGACCGAGTAATTACCATTCAAGGCTTTTGCTCTTTAATAATTGGACAGCAACGATTAATTATTAATTAGTTTAATTGATAATCGATTGAAATAATAAGAATCCAACTTACCAAGTTGATCATTTAGCTCCAAGATACATATTTCAATCAATGGTTTGGCCTCAGGTACTAGAATGAATAAATTATTCTTGAAATTATTTAATTTTAATTTGATAATATTGATGTTTGTAATTAAGATATGATCGCAAACGAACGGTGGTCAATTGTAGTAAGCATCGCTGTCCAAGCGACAATTCGCTTCTCGATCAAATGTCGTCTCGTTTCCGTCTCCGTCGAATCGGTAGCCATAATGCTTGAATCACTGGAAAATTTTGAGTATTATTTTTAATTTATTTATTGAGTATTTCTTGGACTTTTTTGGAAGTGCAAAATGCAACTGTGAAACTAAAATCATTTGGATTTGAGGTTACCTGTTCATTGGAGCCCTCTGGACTTGTCCAAGATTCAGATACACAATAATATAAAAACCTTAATATAAGTCGTATAACAAAAGCAAGGTTGAGACAGACTAGCCGAGTCTACTGACCCTTTGTCTCTTACTATTATTAGAATAGGATAACTTCAAACAAATAAAATAGTCCCAACTTGCTGATAATTTGAGAAGGGATGACAGTTCTCAGAAAAACTTTACTATTTTAGACTCAATTCATGGAGCTCAAGTTACTTTGATTTTCCATTTAACATAACAATTTAACATAATGTATTCATCTCATATCTACGAACAAAATCAAGTTATCCAGCTCAGAGGTTTTATATGATTTGATTGATTTGATTGATTTGATTTGATTTAAACTTTATTTAAGTGTCAATTAGATTCAAAATTTTACATTCTGTTCTTCCATCCGTGACACTTGTCCGGTTAAATTCATATAGTCATTATACAATCCAGTCCAATAGCATTCCATTGCAAATAATAAAATCAGTTAACAAAATCATTATTACGTTTGGCTATAATCCACTCCCTAACTAGCTCTTTATATTTATCGTAGCCGAAAGAGTTAAGCACCCAATCATTTGGTAAACTATTCCATAACTGAATACTTTTAAAAGCAGTAGAATTCTTAAATATCATACTCTTAAATGACACTGCCATAACACGCGGCATGGAATTTTGTACAGTGTGCTGAGAAAATTCAAGCTTATTACTCCTGTACTTTTTGTACATGTTTTTTAACATTACAAAATCTATTCTTTCAATTACAGACATAAAATTACTCTTGTTCCATAAATCATAAATATTAATCGAGTCACGAACTTTATCGTATTGTCTTTTTGATTTCCTTAGCAAAACAGGTAGATGATAGCTAACAAGAAACCTATCTATCTTACTTTGAAGCTGATTGAGATGATTCTCAGTCTGAACCGCCCAAATATCTAGAGCATAATCAATTACAGAGTGCACATAGGCATTTAACATAATAGACATAACATTTTGATCAAGGAATCGTTTGATGCCCTGAAGATATTTGAGCCTGTGAGAGACTTTGGAATGAACAAGTGCAGAATGCTTCATAAATGACATGTTAGGCTCAAACATAACACCTAGGTATTTAAACTCATACACTCTATCAATTCTATGATTATCAACTAAAATAACACTATTAGTTTCATTTCTAACAGTAAGATCTTTCTCTTTGTGAAAAACCATATACTTCGTTTTATCGAAGTTAATCAAAAGGCCATTTACTTTACACCAATCATTAATTTTTTTAACCTGTAAAGTCATATCCTTAACTAATTCGTCACTATTTATACCTGCTTTATAGGCGACAAGATCATCAGCATAAAGTGAGTAGGGATTGTCCATACAAGTATCAATGTTATTAATAAATAGACTAAATAATAATGGACCTAAAGCCGATCCTTGAGGAACGCCACACGGTAAATCATAGTGAACATCATTATTATCAATTGTAAAAACTCTATCTTTTAGACCTTGTTTTACTATATTTACATACCACGGCTCAAGAGCATATTCAGACATTAATTTACGTACCAACAATTGATGATCAACCGAGTCAAAGGCAGATTTCAGATCAAAAAATACTGCAACTACCTTAGTCTTAGGTTTATCAATATTGTCATAAATATACTGAGAAAAAATTGAAAGCGCGGTATGACACGACCTATTTTTCCTATACGCATATTGATTGTCATTTAACATACTTTCTACTCTATTCATAATTCTAAGATACATATATTTCTCAAAAATCTTGCAGTAACTATTAAGAATTGAAATAGGTCTATAATTTTTTGCAATTCTTCTAGAGCCCTTTCCTTTAAACAGAGGAATTACATTCGCTGATTTAAAACACGAAGGAATACTAGCTACTGTAGTTATAACAGTGAATAAAGTAGCTAATAAAAGTGAAATAGACTTAGAACATTTTTTCAAAGCAAACATCGGAACGTAAATGCTAGAATTTGATTTGCTATTATTCATTTCCTTCAGTACATTTTGTATATCTAGGTCAATTATTTCAAAACTACCATTGTCATACTTTGCAATGTGCCTAAATCCTTGTAATCACAATGGACACTATTTGGGTGTCAAACGAGTTAAGAGCTGTAATCCTGCAAATAAACTAATTCGACCATGCTGATTACGAAAATTGTAATTTTAGCTCTGCCAATTGATTTCTAGTGGGTCAAAAGTAAGTGGGAAGGTCAAAAACCGGGCGTGAGTTTGGACTTTCCTATAGTATTTTCCCATTCCCTTTTCCTGAAAATGCTAATACCAGCGCAATGTTATTTTCCTGGTCCTTCCAATGTTAGCGCCCTATCTTGTAATCGGTTTCGCGAGAAAAAGGGAGGAAAAGTGGAAAACTCGACTTTTTCCTCCTTCCCCCTTATCCCCACTGATAACTTTTAACTGAAACTGCGCGGTTCCTGACCTTCCTACCTACTTTTGACCCACTAGACATCATTGACATCAATTGGTAGAACTAAAATTATGATTCTCGTAATCAGCATGGTCGAATTAGTCTATTTGCAAGATTAGAGCCCTTAGCTCGTTTGACACCTAAATAGTGTCCATAGTCAGTCCTGATCTGACTATCTCACTCAGTTTCAGTAGCCGGGTTTCATTAATTTAATAAACTATCCTGTCCTCATGGTGAAAGTGATCGCTGTATCCTATTATGTCGGTTAGACCTAAAGACATTGTAAAAAAACAAGGACTTACTATTAATGTTGGCGCCGTCCGGAGGAAACAATTATGAAGTTAATTCAGGATTTTATTAAACGTCTGAAAATAATAATATGAGATACTAAATATTGTTGTTGGTTTGCTTTACACTGTTATGAATGCGACTTGATTTTTATATTTTTGTGCATTTATTCCAAGATCCGTAAGAGCAATGACTTGAGAAGACGGGATTCATAGGTGACTGTATTCTTTCCAAGATGAAGAGGGGATTCCTCCAACGGAGATTCAATCAATGTTTTCACATCCTTTCCATAAGCTGTCAATTATCAAAGAAATCGTAATATGATTTAGCTGGCTATTTTTTTAAAAATAACTTGTAAGGGTTACTTAAGGTCTCTCACATTCACAATGTTCCAAGAACTGTATGCAGTCAATGTAAACCGTGTCCCTTACATTCGTCGTGTGTTTTGCACCCTTCTCTAGCATCGAGAGGAAACATCGCTTTGCATAAAACCTGAAACAGTCCATTTACCAGAATTTACGTTATTTTCTGTTCGATTTACATTTAGACATAACTTGACACTTGAAATTAAAATGAATTCAAATAAACCGTTGCAAACGCACGTACGAAAGAGGTGAAACCTCTACGATACACGAATCATTTACACAAACGTAATCTTCCTGTGTATGATGTTGTACAAGTACACGCTGTACATGTTGTACAAGTACACGCTGTACATGTTGTACCAGCACACGCTGTACATGTTGTACCAGCACACGCTGTACATGTTGTACAAACACACGCTTATATGTTGTACACACACATGTTGTACATGCTGTACAAGTATACGCTGTACATGTTGTACAAGTACATGCTGTACAAGTATACGCTGTACATGTTGTACAAGTACACGCTGTACATGTTGTACAAGTACACGCTGTACATGTTATACAAGTTCACGCTGTACATGCTTTGTGTACACTGTGTACATTGCACAGTACGTGGCTACAATATAGCGTTGAAATTTCATTTTGCCCCAAAATGCCTCGTGGGGCGCGCCTCGAGGCGAGCGGGGGTGATCCCGTACGTGTTTACACATTGCACGGTATGTGGCTACAACATAGCGTTGAAATCTAATTTTGCACCAAAATGCCCCGTGGGGCGCACTCCGGGTTGAGCTGAGGTGATCCCGTACGTGTTTACACATTGCACGGTATGTGGCTACAATATTGCGTTGAAATCTCATTTTGCCCCAAAATGCCCCGTGGGGCGCGCCCCGGGGCGAGTTAGGGGGATCCCGTAAGTGTTTACACATTGCACGGTATGTGGCTACAATATAGCGTTGAAATCTCATTTTGCCCCAAATTGGCTAGTGGGGCGCGCCCCGGGGCGAGTGGGGGTGATTCCGTATGTGTGTGCACGGTTACACGATTCATATATATAAATATGTACGTGTGGCATGATGGTATTGTGTATAGGGGCATGTAATACTATTGTAGTATGTGATGGTGGTGGTTTTTCAACATTGGGGTAGGTGGGCGAACCCCAGGGGGTGTGGTCGTTTTCGCCCAACTTCTAACTCCCCCTGCCCCTGGACACATGGAACATGTATTCGAAAAAATAATTTGAAAAACTTCAACCGTTCGTGAGTTATCGTCGACGAGGACGGACAGACGGACAGACGGACAGACGGACAGACGGACGGACGGACGGACAAAGTCTTCTGATTAAGAGGTTTCACCTCTTAATAAACAGTTGCAAACGAGGAAGTGAAATGGGATAATGTACACGAAATAACGGGATGGTATGACAAAAATACAATAGGTTTTATACAAAAACCTCACATTTCCCTAACCATTTACAAAACTGAATAACCTTTTTAGAACAACTATATATTATACTCCGGAGGCCAGGTTGCTAATTAATACAAACCTTTGACAGTATTTTCAAAACCCCTGACCTTTAAGCGGAAGCAAAGTTCAATTTAGGACCTTGAAGGTCAAAGGTCACAATTCTTTGAAATTGCAACTGTGCATGTATGACGCATGACTCTTAAGATACTTCCAACAATGCACACGCAAATAGTGCAACACTGATAATGACTGGTGAGATATACCAAAATATCAGAAAAAAATTAGGACGAAAATCATAACATCTTTTTTGAATGCCCAGGGGTTTTCAAAAAATGGGGGTGGGAAGTGTGCGGAAAATGGGTGTGGGGGCGCGGGGTAGTAATTAGTAGGGGCGTAACGGATAAAGAAAGAGAAACTCGAGTTTTTCTTTCTGCGCCGGAAGTAAATGGAGGGTTAACATTGGGGGACTCATAAAATAACATTGAGCGAGAGCGCGACTTTTCACAAAACCAGACAGGCACTTACTATTGAAAGGAAAAGAAAAAGTCGGCTTTCTTCTTCCAATCCACGTACTCCGCGCCCGCCACACTCATTTTCCGCCCACTTCCCACCCCCATTTCTCAAAAGCCCCTGAGCATTCAAGAAAGATATTATGATTTTCGTTTTCCTAATTTTTCTCTGATTTTTTGGTATATCTCGCTAGTATCAGTGTCGCACTATTTGCGTGTACATTGTAAGTCTATTCAACGATGTATACACCTTTACTTTGTGATTGGGGAAACATGAGATTCTTGTGAACACGTCTGTAGTCTCTCTAGCGTGTCAGAAAATAAAGACAAATGTTATTTGATGCTTGTATCGTGTGGTTTTAACCTTTTAAACAAGCGTTTGCAACGGGTTTTGCAACTATTCAAAATCATCTGTTAAAATGCTAACCAGGTGTCAGTGCCAAGTTTTTTGTTGTAAGGTTCGAGACTCTTGATGATCCTAGAGATTCCAAAGTCGTAGTTACCCTTGGCACAATACAACGTTCCAATCACCATGTTCACGATGCAGAGATGAAATAGTTTCTGGTCAGGGTTCTCAAAGGCCACTTGTTCCTCTTCCCGTTCGATTTTCCTCATCAGTTCCTCGGCCTCTTCGTTCTGTCCTGTCATGATGTACGAGACACAGAGGTTTGCCAGCACGATTGCACTTACGTCCACAACCTTAGAAAAAAACACAAAAAATTAGAAAAAAAAAATGTTTTTTTTTCACAAAAAAAATTGGCATTACATGACTGTAGCTCTTCTTAACGATGGCTTCGTAGAAATTAGCCGCCTCGCGGAACTTATTCTCCTGCATGAAAATGACGTGGGCGACGTTGAGTTTCCAGACATCAACTTCGTTGCAGAACTCTACGGACTTCCGGAAGATCTTCTCCACTTGACCATAGTTCTCCTTGTCCCAAAATATTTTGGCTTGTGACATTAGCACTGGGATGTATTTACTGAAAACGATCAAAAAATTAGATTTTGGGGTAATTAAAATCGCTATTGAGTATTAAATTACTTTCTAAAAGAATTAAATAGAGTGGCAAAATATTTATACCTCGCAAGCATTTCGTCGTATTCCGTACAGAGTTTGCTAGCCAGTGCATCCTGCCCCATTGACTTTGCTTCCGTTACCTTTACAAAATATTCAGACGTGAATTTGAAATTTCGAAATCATGATATCATCAATCTCTTTAAGGTTTAAGAAGATTAGTTAAAAATCTATATGAATTTTAACCTGTTTTGTCAACTTCCTCAAAGCTTCAGCAGTTTTATTGGCCAATTCGTCAAATTTTCGATATGCCTCTTCCGGTGAAGTCTGTTGTGTGATTAGGGCATCAAAGAAGTCATACATAAACTGCAAAAACAAATCCTCGACACATTATAAGACTGTTACGAATCCTGGAATAAAATCACGACCACCCTCAAATTAAGTCCCCAGCTTTAGAGGCGTAACTGAAGCTAATGTGAAAGCTAAAGCTAAAGTTCCGACTCCCAACTCCAGACAAGTCCGAATTTACTTGCCAATCATGAGGAAGGTATTAATGAGTTAATGCAAATTAAATCTAGAATAAAATGTCGTAGATTCTTACGGGAGTGAGATACTTGTAGGTGAGATGTGCATAGTCCGCCAAAACATCCGCTGCCAAATCAAAGCACTCGTACTTGCAGTAGAGGAGCAGGAGATTCTGAAACGTTTCCGGCGGAAATGGCGTCTGTGACAAGAGGAACTGGAGTTTCTCGAAACCCTCCGACGGATTATTCTCCATGTTTAATATCCCCTGATTGTGAAGTGTAATTGCGTCCAGTTCATCTTCGTTTCGGGGCGGCATGTCCGTCAACGCTTCACGGGCTCCTTTCGCTTCCAAGTCAAACCGTTTTATTTTAATCATTTGTTAACTCACAAGGATTAACTAATTAACAAAGAAACAACGTCCTGATGGACTTCATTTTTTGTGATGCAGCTTTGGTGTAAGTTAATGAAAAGTGAAAAAATGGGGCTCAAATTGAAGTTTTGAAAGGTAAACCAATCCAAGCATTTAAAATTAAGAAAATAGGCGTTTTGGACGGATTTTGAATTTTCTAGTTGGTAATATTAAAGATCTGTTTAAAAATAAATTCACACCACTGGACTTTCGAACTTATTTCGAGAAAACCCCTATTTTCGCTACTGGTCAACATGTGAAAAATCTCAAATCGAATACTATTTTTTTTAAATACTTCTTTGGGTTTCATTAAAAAAACGACTATTGGAGGTATTAAAAACGTAAAACATTTTTACCCCATGAGAAAATATCGTTCTTTAACAAGCATTTCAAACCACCAAAGAAGTCAACCACCCTTACGCATTTATTCATAGGAAATTGAATTTAAAATTCTTCATACGATTTTGTATATCAAACTCAAAGGCCGCCTTCAAGTTAAAAGCCTCGATGAATGCAGTTTCATGGAGAGTCAGCGTATTTCCAACGCTTGGTAACTCGATCCCTTCAGTCGTCACCCCGACGCCCATTTCGGGGTGCTGGCTCACTTCGTTTTGAATTATATCGGCTGCAATTTTTAGCAATTATGAAAATAGGGGGAAAATTAGGCTATTTATAACTTGAAAATAAAAACCGACCAATATGCTTGGCAGCCATAGGAATGTTCTGAAGCCTGTATTGTGTCAGCGCCATATTATAGGAGACATGAGGGTCATATCCAACGACTTGCGAGGCAGAATTGAAACGCTGAAGAGCTTCGTCAAATCGGCCCTCTTTGTACAGAAGGCAGCCCCGGTTGATCTCTGTGTCGGGATCATCTTTGGGGCATTTGTCGACAAGGGACTTGGCGTCGGCCAGTTCGTCAGCCCCGTACTTGATCGCTGCTTGTAGCTTTAGTATCTGATTGCAATAAAAAACAAATGAAAGACTGAAGTGTTAGAGGTTTTTTCAAATCATCAGAAACAGTTTCAGGGCCGTTTGTAATTATGACTCGTATCAAAGTGCCATACCCCCAAAAAATCGAATTTGCCACGTGTGTGATAGCGTTAGCGAAAAGTTGTTTCCTGGATACGAGGGGGCAAATTCATATTATGTGTGGGAAATTTCACGACAGTTGTGGGTAGTTTCATACGACAAGTGGGGAGATTTTTGTTTTTTTGTGAGCAAATTCATTACCATTTTGGCGGAAATTTACAATTTTGTTTGTGGAATTTGCCATTTTGGGTGGGCACATTAATATTAATTCATATATTATACTACAGGACCACAGATTTAAAAAAAAAAGACTGGAACTTTTATATGGTGGGGGTTTATTTCAGTGCGGTTTCTATTTATATTTTAAGCTAACAATAAGACATTTTTTGTAACTCCTCATGGCGTTCTATTTAAGGGGGCTTCTGAATAGAATTTTACGTTTTTTTTTATTTTAATTTTTAACCTTTCCCTGAAACTGAGGCGTTTCAATTTGACTTGTAGCATCCATAGCTTCCGTGTAAAGGCAGGCATGATACAAGGCCTGAGCATAGTACAACCTGTACTCCTCTGTCGTTGGGAACAAATAAACGAGCCGTTCATAAGCCAACGTCGCATTCGTAAAGTCCTGGCAGTGGAAGTAACAATAGCCCAACAGGGACAGGGCTGCCCGACTCTGTTATTCCCGTTTGCAATTTTTAATATTTTATTAAATCCGGAAATTTATTATTCACTATTGCTTTTTATTATCTCTTTTGCGATTAAAATACTTTTTTTTGATAAAGGTTTTCTAAAAATTATTTTTAAATTTAAAAAAAACGACTCACATTTGGATGAAACTCGAGCTGATCTTCCAGAACAACTATTGCGTCTCTGTATTGCTGTTCTTTAATCTGAAAATGACAATAAATTCGGGTTTAAGGTAAAAAGTACAGAGCAGAACCTATTTTGCTCTTACTTTTGTATGGTAGGGTAAAGGAAGTCAGTGTAAAGTGAATTACAGAAAAAATTATTATAGCAAAGAAGGGACAAGTTATAATTTTTTTTTCGTTATTGCATTAGAAAATCTGTATTTAATTGATAAAAGATTAAAATACCAATGTATAAATGACTTTAGTAAAGTCTCCTTCGCGGATTTCAGCATTTGCACTGGACGGCATTCCGATTTTAAGATTTAGAACTCAGGTTAAATATTACCAAATTAGTTATCAGAAAATAAAATTTGCAAGTCTTCAAACTCTTAGTTGTCCATAACGTCCTGATGCAGCTAAGTACAGTTTCGTAGAAAACGATGAGAATTAATAAAACATAATATGAGGCTGCTGTGAAGCGATTTTATTTTATTGTTTATTTTATTAATTTATAAAAGCATTTACAAGTAATCCGACAAAGTATATAAATTCAGAGTTTGAATAAATGTGCTGTGTTTTTCTGTAATTTTAACGCAATTGACGGATCTGTAAATGACAAAAATGGGTCCGGGTGTGTTGTGCCCGTTTGGTTGCCCAGAAACGGGCACGGGTATTCCGTTGGCGGGTCCCCTGTCTAGAGTTCTCCAGTAGAGATTTCATTTAGACTAGTTTCAACGTTATTGAACGTAATTTTACTCATGATTTTATAAATAGTCAATATGTTTAGAAACGATTGCAAATTCATTACCCCGATACCCTTAGCTTAATAAATAACTTTCTAAATAACTCCTCACTCCGTTATAACCGCCCTACCCCACCCAACTATATGCTTCCTTAATCATTTTTTCATACTCCAAATCCCACTACAATAATATCTCGGAATTCTGAACTACAAAACCAGAGAAATAAACCCCTTGTTGGACCTTTATCAAGATTTACGGAAGGGGAAAGACTGCATTGGCCAAACCCAACTAGGTTCATAACCTGAAACCAAAGGAAGTGGGTTATTAGCTACTTGCATTAAAATTCTGTATAATAGACAGAAGCAAATGCCAGGGCCGAAAAAAAAAAAAATAGTAGTATATTAAAATGTGCATTTTTATAATACATTTTTTTTTCAATTACGTTGTGGGATAAGAAGCAGCATGTATGAAATGCTGATATTTTTTTTATTGATATGAACCGATAATCCAGTTTTTATTGTTCTTAATATTTTTAATTTCTTAATTTATTACTGGCTGTATTGGGTGTCCGGGTTAAAATCTTCGCTTTTTGGTTGGCCACATCTAAAAAAAGTCCTGGCGGTAGTATACCTTCTATTTTACTCCGGACACCCTGTATAAGCCAGATTAGAAAGGGCTGTATTGTATTATGTTCAACCGATGAAATATCAGAAAAGCTTTAACCGGATGCAAAATAACATTTTTGATAACGACATTTGCTCATCAGTCTTTCATTTGCTTTAATCCAAATATTTCAAGTTCAATTTCATACGAATTTCATTGAAAATCTCTCCCTTCGGCGTTCCAGTAACAATACAAAATCATCTTAATCCAACTGATTAACCTTTTTTCCTCGCAAATACTACAACGTTACTATTCCGATGAACAACTATGTCCATATTCTCCTGATCAACAAAATGCTCTTCATTCCACAACTACGTTGATAACAATTTATTTATCCACGCATAAAAAATGCAATTCAATGAACCCTAGATTTATGTACTGGAGAGGCACGAGCTCGAAGACCGGCAGGAGGTTAAATCGTGTATTATTTATGTTTATGTGATGTATTTTTATTAATGCTTAACTAAAGCTATATCAATTTATAATCAGAAATTGAATTATCTGAAGAAACTTTTAAATGAAGGGTTTAACGATTCTTGTGGGATTCTGCCATTGACACGAATGATCTTAAATTTAGAATATTTATGTAACTATAAATAAAATTAATACTTTTTTGCTGGGATTTCCCTTCGTCATAAGTATGAACAATTTCCAAAAAATAAATTTGCTAAACTTCATGTGCTAGTTGACTCCCCGGGTAAAACTAATTTCGTCTATATGTATAGCAATATTTACAGACCATTCTTTAACATGGGACTATGGATATAAAGGACGAAATGAGTTTTACCCGAGGAGTCAAGTAGTAAATGGATTTTATAAGTATGTATTATCGATGATCAATATGTACTAAATTGAATTAACTATCTTCAGGGACTTAATTTTTACCGTTTTTTAAGGCAAGTATTTTTTGTCAAATGTTACGATTTCTGAGTCTGGAATCTGAACTACTCCAAAGAAACATTTGTCGTGGACCAATTTGCCTGGTGGCACAATTGTCGAGTAAAATTCCTCCCATACCCTCTAGCCGTACGTCATTGTTTAAGTGAGCTGATAAGGGACTTTGTTAAACTACTCCTCATTTAGCCGTACGTTGAGTTGTAGGTTTTATACGTTGGAACAAGTAAATTGGCAAAGGGTTATCTTTTGACAGTCTGCATAATATTATTGAGTTAGTTCCTAATTGGGAGTGAAGGGGCTTCGCTCCAGCCTCGTTTTTCTTCATTTTAACAGCTCAACAAGTGACTGGAAGTTATAAGCAGATTAAAGCATAAAAACTGCTCATTTGGCAATGTCAAACCCAACATTCCTATAACATTATATCCTTACTTAAAATAACGTGAACTAAATATAACAAAATATGCTGTACTGGAAACTGTTTTTCAGATAGTGGTTCTCAGGCATGTTGACTCTGACTTCGCCTCCAGCCGGGTTCCTTATCTCTTCAATATATTAATTGCTAAATTATAATTTGTAATTTGTTATAATAATAATAATTATTCATTCCTAACCGACTAACAGTATTCAACTGAGCCCTATTTTAAAGTATTATCCGCCTTGTATTCCTATTATTTATATTTTATTATTAAACTTTGTTGAAAATATCCTTAAGAAGGTCAATGCAATTCATAGGTTGATAAATTCATTTAGAATAATAGACTTAAATAACTTTAGTACCTATTGTTTTATTTGGGTCATTTTATTCGGTAACGAGCTCGGCTACAGCTACTTATGCCGTTTAAGGGCGTGTAACTCTGAAACTACTCGGGATTTGAATTTTCAAACGCTGATTTAAATAAGTAAAATCGTTAATATTGAAGCACATAGGGTCTAAGCATGTTTAAGAAGATGACGAAGGTGTTTAGTGGAGGCCGGAAGGGTGGAGACAGTATTTCCAGCATCGGATCTCCGATTGATTTTAAACGGGAAATGCACGTCGAGAAGGACAAGGAGACGGGGGAACTTATCGGACTACCCGATCAATGGCTCAGACTCCTCGACAAGGAACTCGGGTATGATTTTAATCAACCGTACTTATCTAAATAAGCCCCCAGGGGATAATTTTTTTAGTGGTACATAGCCCTGCCGTTTGTGGGCGGGGGCGACATGTGTAGGGGCGAGAATGTTGGATAGCAATGAAGTCGTGGCGAATAAGCGCGGGTGGGGCGAATAAGCCTAGTACGCCGGGAGCGAAACTGGAGATGCGTTGTGAGATAACCTAACTGTTTCAGATTAAGGGCCCTTTTTGGCTAATATTTGAAAATTTTTAGACAAAATGGTTCGTTAAATTAGTTCGAGCAGCAATTCTTCGATAATAAGAATCCCCATTTACATGTCTTACCTTGTAAAATATGAAGGTAGATGTTTAAAGTTTAAAATAAGACGGGCCGACTTTTTAAATCCAAAAAAACTAAAGTACTTGTGCTCGTTGACTCGCCGGGTAAAACTCATTTCGTCTGTATGTATGGGATTTGCTATAGAGAGGACGAAACGAGTTTTACCCGGCGAGTCAACGAACACGATGACTTGACAAGGGTATAAATTAGCCCTACTTCTATTCAGAGAAACGCAGAAATTAATATTTATGGGTTTCAAATGTTAATTAATTAAATCACCCTCTAAACCCAGGGCGGATGTCGTGAAGCAAAACCCAACGGAGGCAATGCAAGCCCTCAAAATGCTCCACTACCTCCAACAAACGCCCAACTTCAAAGCCCCCATCAACCAAGAGGACATCGACGCCGAATCGGACGCAATCCAACACGCCCTCGATGACACAGCCACAGTCGAGGAAGAACCCGCTCCACCCATCCCGCCAAAAACCCCAGTCCAGAAGCCACCCCCTAAACCCGAACTCAAAAAACCCGATCCGGGGGAAATGGACAGATCCACAAAAATCCTCCGACGGAAAGACGAGTCCACAAAATCCGGAATTTCCGACGAAGAAGTCATGATAGAAATGCGGCGGATCTGCAACCCGGAAAATCCCCGGGAGCGATTCCAAAAATCAAAAGAAGTCGGTTCCGGTGCGTCTGGAACCGTATTCCGTGCCATCGACACCCAGACAAACTCCCGCGTTGCCATAAAAGAGATCGACCTCAGTCGTCAGCCTAAAAAAGAACTGATTTTAAACGAAATCCGAGTAATGAAGGGGTTCAACCAGAAGAACCTCGTCAACTTCCTCGACTCCTACGTCGTGGACGATCAGCTGTGGGTCATCATGGAACTGCTCCAAGGGGGACCCTTAACTGACGTCGTCACCGAAACAATCATGAAAGAAGAGCAAATCGCTGCAGTTTGCAAAGAGGTCCTCCAAGCCATTCACTTCCTTCATTCCAAAGGGGTCATTCACCGGGACATCAAATCGGACAATGTGCTGTTGGGTATCGAGGGGTCAGTCAAGGTCACGGACTTCGGCTTCTGTGCCAATATTTCTGAGAATGAGAAGCGGAACACGATGGTTGGGACGCCGTACTGGATGGCCCCTGAGGTTGTGACGAGGAAGCAGTATGGGGCCAAAGTTGACATTTGGTCACTCGGGATCATGGCGATTGAGATGATTGACGGAGAGCCGCCGTACTTGCAGGAGACACCCTTAAGGGCCCTTTACTTGATTGCGACGACGGGGAGACCGGAAATACCGAATTGGCAGAAACTGACACCCCAATTCCAGGATTTCCTCGACAAATGTCTGAAAGTGAATGTGGACGAGAGGCATTCGGCGGAGCAACTCTTAAGACATCCGTTTCTTGATAAATGTGCTCCTCTCAAGACTCTAATCCCGCTTATCAAAGAGGCTCAAAAAATATTACACAAGGAAATTAATTAATTGGTTACGTTTTAAAGTTGTATTTTCTAACCGTTTTCAGCCATATGCAATAAGTATTTTCCTCACATTTTTAATTACATAACGATTTCGGATAAAAACGAAAGTATGATTCGGTATTATTTCGATCTTTCTGGTTTTATCAATGGTAGTTCACCTTATTGAGTTGGAATTGTATTTCATTCTGATTATAAATTATATTAAACATAAATCGCGAAACTGATTAAGTACATATATAATACTGTCTATGCCCTATTATTAGCGGTCATGAATAGCGCCCCTACATATTTTCTGCTTTAGACTATTTTAATCTTTAAACTGATAATGAATTCGATCTCCGAATTTTGTGATTACTCATTTCTGTTTCTTTTATTCATTTTTATTGTTTCTTTTCTTTGCGAATTTACTCATAAATTCTTTTCTCATTCCTTTAGCTTATACCTCTATGTAACCGTTGAATAATTGTTTGGATTAGGACCGGGTTCGAATAATGTACACGGTATTCAAAATATTTGGAGATACTGTTTGGTAAATTTAGCGGCACAAAATTTGAATAGGCGCTAATGATGGGACGCAATTAGACTCATGCCAATTAAGTTTTATCAAATGACACTGTCTAAAACATATCGTAAGTCGGCCAGTAATTAAATCCTGATTTCGGGTGCTCGTTGGTTGACAAATAATTCTGTAAACAGGATGACAGTTTTCGAATAAGCTCTTATAATGACACATTTTAATATAATTTTTCATGTTACAACAATTATAAGTGCAATAATAAATCTTGATAAAAATCATAAATTCTGTCGCATGGCCAACTTGATATCATAGATAGATTTTGCGGATCTCTTCTGTTTTGCTCAAAACTTCAATACTTGGATATTTGTCACAATTTATTACTATACTAGGGGAGCTGTAAATCGTAAAAATATTAAATTTATCATAATTTAAAAAATACATTCCAAATTCGATACAATGCTAGTGTTAATCTACAAATGTAAAAGTTATGCGCATGCTACAGCAATTTTTAAGTATTTGTAAGATTTGACTTTGCCCAACAATGGATAAGTAACTAAACCGAATCAATCCGAATATAATATTTATATTGTATCGTGAATTTGGTCCACTGAATTATAAACATACTTACAAATGCATAGTTTGTTTATGTTTATTATGCACCGTAGATACATAATGCGAATGGCTCGGTGTCCGTCTGTCCGTCTGTCTGTAACGGCTTAACTTTTTGAAATTTTTCTTTCCGTTATCTATTTAGGACATCCAAACGGAGGTCAAGTTTGTTTGGGGCCATGTAGGTCTAATTGTAAGTTCCAGGGGGGTAAGGTCAAAGGTCAACATGTTTTCAAATAGTAACCCCCCATGTGTGATACATTACTCGAAAGGTATTGTCAAGGGCTATTTTTAGAGAGGGGTCAGCCCCTGAACAGTGAGGAGGGGTCAAAGAGGTGAAATTACAAGCATATATGTGTGATACGTCATTAGAAAGCCATAAGCAAGTGCTTTCAAATGACGTAAGTAATTTTGCTCAATGATTAGGGCAAATTGATATTTTCGATATTTCATGCATTTTAAACATTTCAAAACACAGTTTTTACATTGGACATGTTCAGAAACAGTTTCGATGTGTATAAAACGTCATAAAAACGTCACATTTACGATACATGAGTACAACGTTGGAGGGTTAATTTTAGAAATAAGTAAGTAGAATCCTTAAATATCTGAAAACACCAAATTGTTGTTTTAATTTTCATCGGATAACAGCCTTGCCCTTGGATTGTCACTTACACCCCCTGGGTTACCTCGGGAGTATGTTTATTCAGCAGATTACGTATTGAAATTATTAGAGCAACGATAATCTCACAATGTATAAAATCGCGGTAAGAATAACGACGTTATTGCTAAGATTATGATTATTGGGACTCATAGAGTTTATCCAATCAACATAAACTGATGGGTTTGTATATCCATCAGGATTTGTGGCATTGCACTTGCTTTTACCGAATGATAAAATTCCACAAAGATAGTGAATGTTCCCACGATGACATAACAATGGACTACCAGAATCCCCTGAGCAAGCTCCTTGTCCAACACCACCAGCGCATAGCTGTTTATCCGTAATAATTACGCTTTTATTTTGACATTCTTCTTTCTGAAAAATTGGAACGTTGACTTCGTTAAGCTGACCATTTTCTGGTTGTTCCGTTTTGCCCCAACCAATGAGAGTTCCAATTTCTGAAAGTTCGATATATTTTACATTGATTTTGGTTTAATTTTCAACCTATTGTTCATTGCCCTTACCCGGTAGCATAATGTCATTCTCCCAAATTTGTATCCGCTCAACAGTTCGGTCAAATCGTAAGGCAGAGGATAGATGGATAATTGCGATGTCGTTGTGCTTATTCGTATTTGAGCTATAAACATCATAACAATTTTTAACTTTTAAATGGTGTATTTTTTAGTGGGCAAATGTTAATCGTTTCATTTGTTAACCCAAATAATCGCAACAACGTTTACCGAATTATACCTACGGATAAACGCAGGCTCAGTAGCATTTATAATAATATTAGTCGTGCTTCAAGTATTACCGCACTTTTACTTATTCAATCATGTCAGGATACAATTCCAGATATAAGAACACGAACAAGTCCACCATAATTTTCTATTGTGATGAAAGAAAATGTCGACTTTTCTAGTACCGCTCAAATAATATGTCAAAAAACAAAGGTGTAATTTATATTTAGGCTCAGGTGGAGCACGCATGCGCATGCCACGCCAATATATCGTGTCATTCGAAGGACTTCCGGCTCTCCTGTAAGATACATGTTATGTTTTTGCAGGGAAAAGCTTATTTCTCCGTTAATTTTCACCTAAATTTTACGTTTTTGACGTCCTTCAACGGCTAAATAGTTGTGCTATACGCTATAAGTATTTATCTAACAAGGGAACATTTTCAGATGTAAAACACCGATAGTTTTTAAATTGTCTCATTCGAAAGAGGGTGTAAAATAATGAAACTTTAACATTGGAACTATCGGTGAATAAAATCGTTTCAACATAGTAAAGTCGGTGGGAAGGTCATGGACCGGGGGCTTGAGGTTAAAACTTAGCATTGGCGAGAAGGGGAGAAAGTGGATAAAGACGACTACGACTTTTTCCCTTTTGACCTCTTTTCCCTGGAAAGACGCGTCCGAGATAGGGAGTTAACATTGGAGGAACCCCCAAATTAGCATTACACGAAACCACCCTTTTCACAATATTTAAACAGGGATTTAACATTGGGAGTCCCGAAATAGCGCCCACTTCTTGACCTTCCCGCCGACTTTACTATGTTAAAACGATTTTATTCACCCATAGTTCCGATGTTAAAGTTTCATTATTTTACACCCTCTTTCGAATGAAACGGGTTAAAAAAACATCGGGATTTTAAATCTGAAAATGTTCCCTTGTAAGACTAAAGTGAAAAAATTGACTTGTGCTAAAGATCAAAGTAAAACTTACTACTGAAACTCTGGATGAATGACAACTTGGCGCACGTCAGCCTTTTGACACTTTCCGGATTGATTTGGATAGATTGGGTCTGGTAGAAGGCATCCGGCATACACGGCAATATCTTCTACATTTTTTATTTTTCCATTTGTGTGAAAACAATGCGCCGCCGATAAAAGTTTGTCCTCGGCAATAATAGCAGATCCGCAGATTGTTTTATCAGTGAAATAAATGAAGGCAGCAAAAGGGTATTTTTCGGGGTCTGTTACTGCTATTCCTCCAATGACGTGTCTTTCTAAGATTGTCTGACTTTCCAATGCTGAGCCTATTAGATACCAACATTTTAAGAATTTTAAATTTGCACAAAAACATTTTAACAATAATTTTGCTTATTCAATATATACATTGGTAATTCAACAGAGGTCTAAGAATTTCTTTAAAACATACTCACATGGAATGGTCAAAAGCCCAACTAGGACTTGGAAAATCTTAAAATTTGCGAACATTATGAAGAAGGTGTGGAGTAAATCAGAAATCGTTCCCGACTGTCAGGTGTTAGTCATTGGTTAATAACCCCAACCGTTCTATTTTTTAGTTAAGTTGTTGTTGATAAGTAAGCCAAAGCTTAACTAACTCCACACCATCCACCTGATTCTTATAGTCATCGTCAGTTTGCTAAACGGAAGCGGCGAGGTTAACGATCAGGCTAATCGGTCATAAACATTTTGATAAAATCTTAGTTTGTTTGAGTATTTAAATCAATTTTACAAATTTGAAAAGGTTGAATCATCTGCGAATCCAGAACTAATCTGGAAACATGAATTGAAAAGTCAATGCACTAGTTATCCTTGATATGTATGGAACAGCTTGAACTCGAGTATAATCTGCATTCAAAGGTTTGCCTAAACATCTCTCTTAGTATCTCTCTGAACTTCAAAAAAATAACAAATGAACTCACATCAAACATCATATTTTATTCATCCCAAATTATCTGTTGGAAAAGATGTATAAATACCAATCAATGCGATAATAAACGTTTTGGCTCTGATTTAATTTCGCATATTTCATCAGTACATGAAGGCAGTTGTGTTAACATCTGGCCTTTATAATGGCTTATACATACGGTTTAACAATTTTTAATAATGACCTTGAAAATTAAAATCAACAGTCTTTCCTAACTGATCGGATAATAGTTCCATTCAAATTCAGTTGCTGGTAAATGTTGCCATCGGTTTGGAAACACCGAGCCCATCCTTGGTAGTTAGGCTCTGTAAACAGCGTCCAGTTTGACGTGCCAAATGACGCGACGAAAGACGTAGAATTTAAGTTAAGATTCACCATTTCCGACTCTGCTTCTAACACGATTTCAATCCCTCCGAAAAATGTGTCATTTGAGCCTTCCCAAATGGCAAGGGCAACGGTACGAGTGTCCATCGGCCCGTAATTTCGAGCCGACTTATAATTCTGGAATTCCAAATCCGCACAAAACCTTTCCTCTCCGGCATCTCCGTTCCCGTACAAACCCGCGTATCCACCGAGAAAATTCGTATCTTCGAAGAATTTCCAGCTGAAATAATCGAATTATAGTATAAAAGAATGTTTAATCAACTCAAAATTATCAATTGATCAACTAATTTCTGGGGTTAATTTTTGAAAATTTGATTTATTAAAATTTAAATAAAATATTTGAATATAGGTCTTTGACTTTAATTGCTTGCAATTTAAGGAACTAACAGCTTTAACAAGTTTCTTCCTCAAAATCACCATTTATGCATGTCTAATTTATCTGAAATAAAATGTGTATTTTCTAACGGTTTGTTTGTTTGTTACTCTGAAGACTTGTCTTTGTCTAACTTAATGGACCTAGGTATCGGACTTCCATATAGACACCTTGTATAACATTCAATAACGTATGTAAATGTGGCTGATAACAAGATTTGGTAACAAAGTTAGTAAAGCGTAAATCACTTTAAAATTATAAATACTGAAAACCCGATTTTTACCCGGTTTTCGGGGTTTAATTCAAAACACTAATGATGCTTTAGCATTTGTATTGCTGCTACAAAGCCTTTGCCTAATTTTGGACAAAATTGTATACTAGCTGAAGTGATTCAAAAAATGCACTTGCATATAATTGAATATATACGTATATATCATTTTAGTATGGATATATAATAATATCAACTACTGTTTTATGAACACTTTTACATTGAATTATGTAATATGTAGAATTAATTGGTGAATTAAATGATTAAAACAATAAAGTTTGCCTTACTATCCTGTGACACAGTAGGAGGATCCGTTTTTCATAATGTCCAACCAGTCATTAGAAAGATCCGGAATTTTTTCGTCAATTGTAACACCATTTCCCCCTTGACTTGGTTCCGAATAAATCGTGACTTCTTGACGAAGTGCAACTGCAGAAGCCAATGCAGCCAACAAAATCAGAGCCGATTTTTCCATTCTAAAATCGCAGTCTTAAACAATATTAAAAGCTAAATAATGTTTAGTTACCAGCTAACTAGCCCCTAAAACCACGAATAAGTTATGTAGGCAGATTGAACCTCATATATACACTGTTTTTGGAATAAATTATTTGTATTCTCATTTGAAAACTCCTACATATTTCGAAATGACATCTGGTTCATCGATACCATTTGTATTAAAACAAATTCGTTTGGATTTACTTTCATTTGTGCATTTGATAATTAAATTTAAATTAAAACTAAAAACGACGTTGAAAAGCCTTTGACAATAAATATGAATAGCTAAAGTTTCAATGAAAACATACTCGAAACGTATTAATATCAGCATAACAAAGCATTTAATTGTGCTGAATTTATATAAATCCTGTAGCCAAGCCTTTGATGAAGTAATCTTTTTGATTAAAACATACGGAAGATAGCCATAGTAAGACTAGTGCAGTTCTACTAGTAAAAAATGTCTTGATTTTCTGGATTTTTTTGCGCCGATCGGCGATTGCTTTAGCTGCTTTTCTAATAAAACATGTGCCCGTGGTAAAATATCACATATATTTATTTGCATGGCTTAAAAATTTATTTGTCATAAAAATATGAATGCGATTAAACTCATTCTTTAGGGTATCGAACATAATGCTGTTAACGATTTATTTCCGTTAAATAATTAGTATCTGACTAATTTTATCCATCATTCGATTCCAAGTCATCGCCGATTCATTATCTATAAATTCTTTTAACATTCAACCGCAAATGGACTTAATCATAAAAGATAAGTTAAAACACGGATTATTTAAACGAAATTTGAATGAATAATTTTTTTTCCGATTATTAAGGGGTTTATCCCTATTTTATAAAAACAACTTGTCTGTCTCAACGCTCTAACTTCCCAACGGTTGAAGATTTTTTAAAACTCTGTTTTCGGATTTCAAACCTACGTTTGGTTAGTTGCAAGCTAAATACAGATTTGAAATAGTTGGTGACCCCCATGACCCAAAAATGAAATTAAACCAAATAATTATATATATATAGAGCTGTAAAATATTTTGGTTTACAGACTATTGGACGGCTAATTTCTTCTTGCCTAAGATTTAATTATAAACACGTGGAACTCCTTCGCAGACGAATAAAAGAGCCACGAGTCCAGTGGATTAGTTTTGACAAAAGGAGGCGATTATCTATTTAATTGAATCAGAACTAGCCTCCCTTTGAGTTACAACAACTCAAACTTCATTACTTTCATTCCTCTGAAACTCGACAACAAAACTGTCCCTTTTATTGCATTATTCACCCTACGGTGTCCTGCAATAACATAGGGATCATCCAATACAAACGGAATTTCCCACAGACGACAATGTAAATATATATGTATTCCACAGACGACGATGGTGAAGCATTTCGAGGACTCTATTAAGATTTAAGACCGTTTTTATCCTTCATTTACCCTATTGCATAGTAATTTATTGATTTGTCCTAAAGCAAAGACACCTTAAAACTATTCCCCATAATTTAAAATGAAGTACAGGGTGTTTAAAAACGACATTGGAAAATGAAGTCTCTGTCAGTAACTCAACTGTAGAAAATTAGGGATTTCACAAATTTTTGGATAACTCCATTGCTAATTTCCCTAACCAACAGTCTTCTGGAACTCATAGTTGGGGCAAAATTAGATGGCAAGAAAAATGCAGAGCTGGGATAATTTATATGGATTATGGATGCTGATATTTTGATTATGTGCTATTCATTCCTCCCGAATAGTTGATAGTTGGTGATTTGCTTCTACTTTGTACTTAATTGTTGACGTGGATCTGTAATTGAATGAAAGCATGAGTTTTGGTTGAGGACAGTTTGTTGAGATGAGTTGTTCGTCTCACCCAATCCGTTCTACATCATGTCACCCTAATTCCGGCTATTCATTTAATCAACTTCCAATTACCTATTACTCTTCTATTCTCAAATCCCTCAAAGGGGTGCTCTTCTGAGCCAAAACAGTCGTACACATATACATGAGAGGTGGCCACTGGCCACCTATATTGTATGATCCGCAACGTAAATCAAGAATAAGATCCAGGGATATATTGTTAAATTAAATTTTACAAATTCGGGGAGCATATATTTTTTAAATGAATAACAAAGGTGCCAGACACTGATTTCTAAAAGATATGACCACCTTGATATGAATTAATAAGTCACGCAAGTATGAGTGTATCGGCTTTTAATCCATAATACTTCTAATTCCTTATCATACTTCAAAAATTCTTCCACTAGCATACGATGATTTAATTCACCAACGAAATTTCACAATTCAAACAGCTATAATTTGGAAATAATATAATACAAACTAGATTCAACCTAACGTAAGTCGAGTGAGACTAGATAAAAGTACCGAAATACTGTCCTAGAACAGTTATACAGTTAGCACTAAATTACTTTCTCCTCTAAACCTAAATGAGTCCTAACGGATGAAGTTGGAGATGACTCTGATTTGTTAGAGATGAATTGTTGCTGTTGCTTATGCCACCACCACCACCACCACTAATGTAATGGGACGATGATACGGGATGATGGTGATTGTGATGATGAGGTCCGTCTTCGGTGACGATGTCGATTTCGTCATCGTCATCCTCATTCTCCAGATCTGAATTTTCGTCATCGTCATAGGAATTGTCGAAAGATCGGTTGGACGAGGGGAAGAGGGTCTTTTTAGTTCCAACCTTTCTCTTATTTGGCAGACAGAGATCATCGACTTGACTGCACTCAGCCACTGGCAGTCCTCGTAACCCCGTTGGGCCCAACCCACCGACACCTCCTCGTTGCGAAAAGTCCATCGGAATATCTGAAAATTTGATCATTAACTCGTTAGGATGACCGTTTTTCATGGGTTTATTCGTGAAATATCAAAAGCAATCAAATGTTAGCTTAATTTGGAAGGTTCAAAATCCCTTATCATCACAATGAGATTTTTAGAAGCTTCAAAACTTTGTCAGTTTATGCCCCAAATATTTCCCGATATAGTTTGTGTTTGTAAAGTTTGTTGGAGTTGAACGATTTTGTTTCGATCCTAAATTACCAAAATCATATTTTGTTTACATTCTCGCAATTTAATTGGGTCTTTAGAAAAATAGTTCATCTGGATTAATTTTAAAGTACGAATTTATTTTTAATCAGAAATGCTAAGACAATGTAAAAACTAAAGTGTCCAGTCTTAAATAACTCTAGTCGCGGTATTCTGTGTCTCCAAACCAATTGTTTGTATTTTAACCAGAATCCATAAATAACACCTTTAACTGACCACATCGGATCAACCTAGGGACCAATTTCTCTGATCTTGAAATTGGACAAATTTCAAGTTCATTGGGTTTGTCTTAATGCCCCATAGGGTAACAGACAGACGGACGGACAACATAATTACAAGAACTCTTGACTCACCCTAAAAATCTGTTGATAGCGGATTCATTAAAGTCCCTACCCCGTATTAAACTCTTGTTCTATTGTCGTTTCTAATATTTTTAATCCCCCGAGAAACTTATTTCTATAAACAGAATAAATGTCAGTAAGAAAATCGTGTTTACCATCCGCTCGTTTGATGCCTTCGGAATCACTAACACTGCCAGATGAACTGATGGAACCCCCTCGGGTATTACTGCTCCCAGATTTAATACCTCCACCACCGGATTCCGACCCTTTCCTTAATTGTTTTTTGTGCTTCATCCTCCGATTTTGGAACCAGGTTTTGACCTAATAATCATATCATCAATATCACCAACCAAGATCCCGACAAATAGATAAAGAAACAAGTAATGAAAGGCTTATGAGACTTGCTCCGAATAATAACAGGTAATAAAGGGAGGAAATGAGCCGGCCTCTAATCCTTTGTGACATTTAATCAAATCACCAAAGGACCCGTGTGTCTTTATTACAGAGAAGTATTGCGATTACATCAGGGGAGATATTAGGAAGGAGCAAAACCCATTCATGTCAACATATTGTCTCTTTGTCCGTCTTTCCTGATTTCTAATCTAACGTTCTAATGAATGGCTAAAGATTTTAAAACGGTTATCAAATCTCGATAGCCTAGTTGCCTGGCTTGGCCATACAGAAATTTGAACATATTTGTTGCTAAATGTGCATCTTTTTGTGTTCAATTATAATGTTTTACTACGTTTACTTCTCGATTATCTAGGCTAATCATTGTTATTAATTTTATTTAACTTATTTACTAAAATTTGTAAATCTAGCAATAAGTCTCGCTAATTATTTCTTGTATATATGGTAGGGGTGTCATCCATGTTAGATTATGACTAATTTTTATTAACAGATTGATAACCAAATAAATAAATGCTACATCAACAACAACAACACCAACACTTTAAAAACAAAAAGGTGAGATCGTCTTTAAGAGTACAGGACAGTCTCACTTAAAAAAAACGACAACATATCGCACAGTGTTAGTGTCATTTTACGGCTAGCAATGGGAGATTTTGAGATTTTTGCTCAATGATTGGGGCAATGAGACATATTGAATCGTTTTGTTAACGGCGTTTTTAAGTACCATCTCATCCCTTTGTTACATCCATTAACAACGTGTTTTCTTTTTTAAAGGGGAAAGAGATAATAATGACCTGAGTTTCTGAGAGATTGAGAGCATTTGCCAACTCGATCCTCTCGGGAGTGGAAAGATATCTTTGGGCTTCGAACCGCTTCTCAAGTCCGTTAAGTTGTTGGTCACTGAACACCGTCCTCGCCTTCCGTCGCCGACAATGCTTCGCGTTCGGGTCTCCTCCGCTGAATAATGAGCTAAATGGCAGACCTACAGGGACATACAAAAGCATGATACAATCAATAGGAGTATTTGACTGCAGAGGAGAGGAATAGAGATATCCGATTACGATAAAATATGTCAAATATGACACTTATGTTGGCTTTTAAAGTCCAACGAAACATATTTTGAACTTGTTTGATAGTTTTAAACGATGTATTTTTAACTCATCTTATAAATGTTAGCAGTATCCCTTGAAATGAAATTTCATTTTTATAAGTTCATATAGTCTTTTGAGTTAAGACTTTTGTCATTTTTTCATTCTATTTTATAGACTTACAAGGACGTCAGGGAAAGACAAATGCCCGATCGTCTTGAAACTTTTAACATGTTATAACACACTAATGTGAACAATAAAACCATAAAAATTAGCTGCCCTAATTTGTGTTTACTATGTTTAAAAAATTCGCGAAATAAAAAAATCGATGAAATTAACATTTTCAAACCCGTGCCAAATCATCAGTTTTGGTCCGATTTTCAAAATTTTTGCATTTTTGTGATGCTAAAGAGTGAAATTTTACAGAAATGTAAAAGTATCACTTTTCTGATTTTTTAAAGATTTTTAAAGATTTTTTATGTAACCGTTACTCGCCTCCTAAAAAATTTTTAGAGGGAGTTTTTGTTTTAGCCCAGTAAGCCCTTGTCGGTTTTCAAGGTCGCATTTCGGGGTAATTAAGTTTGCAAACTGTAATTAAGTGTTGGGTTGCATTTCGATGCGAAATATTAAAGAAGCTTTCAAAATACTGAGAACATTCCATATTTCCATCTTTCGCCTTTAGTTGAAAGAATAATATCTTATTCCGGGGCATTTCAAGCATTTCGTCTTTCGTAATTCAATTCACTTTCACAATTCAAAACCCTAAAATTTACAAAACTCTAGTTATTCATCCCGTTCAAATTAACAGGAATCCTAAAGCCCAGCAATATAATAATTTTAACAATTCCTCAAAATCGGCACGTCGTTTAGGGATAAAGTCCAGCTACCCGAAACCTCGCATTCGTCCCACCTCCCAAAATTCAATAGAAAAGGGTGCAAAGAGCTTGAAGGGTCTGATGGGTGACATCATGACAAGTTAGTAGAGGATTGACAATGTTGACATATGATGCAATAATAATGTCATATGTCATAAATATATGTCCCTAAATGCACTTCCCTTTCTCACATCATCAGATAAATCTACTTTAATGCGTGGGTGTCAAATCCCCTTCCTCCATTCAAATCAATTGGTCCAAATTTGAGGAATCCAGCTTTGCCCCGTTACGGAATATTATTTCTCTCTAGTTTTTATATTTAATTACAGGCTTATGACTTTGTTCTAGAATCTAGATGTTATTATTGGAAGGGTTGGACGTTTGATTGTCAGAACCGGAAGATTTGTGAAGATTTATCCTCAATCTCCTGTCAGATTTTTCGGAACTGCTTATTCTAATTGCATGTAATGACACGCTCCGGGAATGTAAGCTAATCTTGGCCTAAAACGTCATAATTAGTGGGGATGAGGGAGCGGATTTTAATCCCCTGTCACTTCTCCATTCCCACATTTCCCCATAATATATCCCCTAATAAGTGACACTTACTTCCAGTAGCTCAAGTGTCTGTCTGTCTGGCTGTCTATCTATCTCTGTGGATAATACTTTAAGCTTGGGATCTATGGAGGTAGAACTACCCGGTGGGGTTTGGTTTATGGTTGTTACTGGGAGAAAGAATAGAGGTCTTTCTCACAGGGATATTATGATTATTATTTTTATTATTGTTATGTAATTCGATCTTGGGACGTTTCAGTTTAGTTCCTCTAATGAAGGCGTTGGTGGGTCGGGAGTGTCAGGCTGATGTTGGTTCTAATTCGTCATTATAATTAGAGCTTAAACTTCGAAATTGAAGACCCTTCGTTAATGGTCAATTTGGAACTCCTGCTGATTAAATACATTCTTAAATTGGGAATAATTCGCAATTTTAGAAGCTAAAAGGGTTTTGTGAGTAAACAGAGTAAGAGCTAGAATTTTTTGCATTAGATTCCTAGTAAATAGGTGAAGTAATTTGTTAAGAATCAAAATCTTCTAAATAAATTCGTGAGAAATCTTAAAAATCAACCAACAACGTACACTTTACCTTTCGTTTTCGCTAATTTTAAACGGGTTTTATTTCGGAGTGACGTTTATTCCGGGGGGTTATATGTTGAAAATCAATCAGAGTCTCTACTACTGCAATCTTATCATATATTATAATTATAAACATAACATGCCCGACAATTTTTCCCAATTATATACGAAGCTATTGAAGCTTTATACTATCCCAAAACGAGCTTCAGTCCAATTTACTACTACGAAATTAACAGGCAGTAATAAACGAGTAGTTAATTTGTGCAAATTAGTCCCTGAATTAGATTAAATATAGTTGAAATGTACAATCAAAGAGAAGCAAGTTCCAACAAGTGCATTTAATATCCGTCGAATATGTTTTGTTGTTCCAGCCTCTCAGCACGAGACTCATTCAAAAGAACCCTGGCTGCCAAACCTTCCTTTGTCCCCGAATTATTCCCCGTGAACTCAACTATCCTCATTTCGGTTATTAGATTTGATTCCTAATTTCCTAATATATTTTTACATGGAGGATTTAACATTGAAATAACCCGTATGAATATGAATACTTCATACGTTCGTACTTCATTCATAACACAGGATTTTTTGTTCCCTCGAGTTTAGGGTTTGATATAAGAAACCACCGACCTTTAAACCAAATGGGTTCTTGTCCTTTCACAAGAGCAGATAATATAATGTGATACTTAGGGACCGATTTGCTGGACTATTATGCAAATGCAGTGATATTAGAGCAGAGCTATCAAAGTAATTGAAACAATTATGGCTCTATGAATGAGTCCTTGGGGTGTTCTTAAAAGTCAGTCGGATGTGGAGAGATTAAACTGTCGTTAACCCGGATATTAAAAGTCATTTAAAAGTTCGGCTATTTCGGGTTAAGAGAGTTTAATGCCTTTTTTAACGTTGACCATAGTGTAAATTGATTTATTATAAGTTATTATCACTGTTTGAGGTAAATATGGTAATTTAATTGATAAAAGTATTGGAATTAGCGGTGAGGTGTTGGAGTAACGATTACATTTAAAGGTATCGACTATATTTGCTCTACAACTAGATTGTAGGGTACAAAAACTATTGATTCTGCACTTTTCATTTTAAAACCAAGTATCAGTGGTTTGAATACAAATTTTCAATAAAATCATTTTTGACAAGGCTTCGAACCGTGCTATAAAATAAAATCGATCGTTGTTGCAGACAATTACCGATTTATTTCATTACAAAGTTAATTCGAAATAAATGGAAAGCTGGCATTGTTTGTAAATCTTTCAAGTTAATTAAAATATTAAAATAAAACTGCCGTTTAAATTAGTAGTTGCTTCGCAATTATAAATAACTCTATGTATTAAGAAGGTTATTTATAGGATTTTAATGCCTGTTACATCGTTTCATTGTAAAGAATCTCATATTTTTAGGATTTTATCACAATGCCCCAAAAATTATAAAATGCTTTGCTTTTCGCTTAAAACTAGCCCTTCAACTTCTTTAAAACCCTAAATTCTTAAAACACGCGTTTTGACATTTCTTGTGTAAAAGCGTTATAGTAAACTTACCAGCAGCGGCTAAGAAAAAAGGATGAGTTGTGACATCAGGTCGGGGGAAGAAGGGATGGAGGAAAGCGGAATAAGAAGCCATGGAATTCCCAGAGCCGCCCCCACCGCCCCCATTCGATACCCCAGGGGGTGGAGAAAAGTGCATCGGCGTCCCATCGCCCATCTGGTGCCCCGACGAGGGGTGATGCCCCATGCCCCCAAATCTCGATGCTACGGGCACGATTATGTCCCTCCCAAGATTCTGCGATTCAATTAAAAATGTTTTACAAACCCACGGATTTATAGTAAAAGCTCTAAAAATGTGCAAAATTTTACTGAATTGTAAATAAAACTGACCTTTGGCCTCTGGAAGAGTATATCGTCGATAAGGAAAGAAGTGGCATTTTTGGATGAGTTATTGCCACCCCCACCACTCGAGTCACTATCACTGCACTTGGAATTGGAATGACTTAGGAGCCGTTCCCGTTCACGGAACATCTTCATTCTTCCCGTATTTAACTAACTGTCTTATCTTTAAGTAATCTCGAGTCTAATTTGACAATTAACGTTAAGTTTGGCTTGGCAGAGGGAACGTTAAGCCTTTCGTAGCGGAAGTTCGGGAGTCAACTGCTGGGAAATGATTTGGGGTGTTTGGGAGATAAGCACCTCACTTATCTTCCGATAGTGCAGATTTGATGAGTTTTGATGAGTCGGGATGATATAGAGGTATATCTCACTAAAACCACTACGGGCCTTGTTAAAGGAGGAGAGACTTAATGCCCGGTTGACGCATCATTTACTCCGATAATCGCGCACATTTCCACAAACTCCAACGGAACGGGATTGGTGGAGGGGGCAGAATCGATCCGTTGTCAGGGTCGAATGTCCTTGGCAACGAGGAGATGAACCGCCTTCCCATTCCCACAATTCCCTCCGCCCCGGAACCCAATAATCGGCAACACAAATCCTCAATTTACTTCAGTTTACGAACGAGATCGCTTTCGGATCTGAATCCGCGGACTATCCCCGACCGGGTATTTTCAGTAGCAGAAGTAATTACAAGAGATTCTGGAATGTAGGCAATTATAATTGAATATAAATTATTGGGAGCAGAGTTAGGGAACCCAGGCTTTTTCTAGCAAAGATAAAAACCTCGGGTTTTTGGGATTCCGATTTCTTGATAGGAAATATCATATCATTATTTTTGCTTATTTACAGCTCCCAGGCATCAAACTAATTAGTACCGAAATTTGGCTTAAATTCCAAACAAATCCTCACCATTAATACTTGCAGTTTTCTACTCAATCAGTCTCAATTTAAAAGTTTCAATTTTATATTGTATGCCTATACCTCGAAATATTATTATTGTCTATTCATATGTGACATTTCTGTCGCTCTAATATATTTTTGAATGTGACGATGGATGCAAGGCACTTAAATGTTGACTATATGTTAAATACTCCTGTCAACAAAACCACCAAACAACAATAATAACTAAATATTATTCCTATTTCATTCAAAAAATTAGTGCTTAGAAAACTAAAAAAGTCCCAAAAATACCCCTAAAATCTTAATCATTCCCCATGAAATACACAACATAAAATAAAATTACAGATGACCATGAATTCAAAAATAGGCCTCAGTGCCAGTGGTTTGAGCCTGTGATAAAATCAGCGCAGTTGTTATAACCAAACTACATGATTGGATGCTAAAATTGAAGTGAATTGGATTTGTTGACTAAATAAGCATCTATTTAATTTCATCTAGCTGGTAATGAAAAACACAATGATCTGATCAGCTTCATAATCCATAATAAAACATAGGAACTAAATACAGACAAGGACATTCACATTAATAACAAAATCGCACACAATAAAGCTTTATTGCAATTTAATCAGTTGTTGGATCAAAAGCTGTCCTTTTGGCATTTCCAGGAAATCATGTTTTAATTAACGGAGTCCCACAACCACAACGTGCGACCAATACAAACGCTGCGGTTTTTCTACCAAATCCTTCGATTTCAGATCACTCCTTCAGCCTTAAATTCTGTATGTTATGAAATATAATGGTATAAAAACTGGTATTTATTATATGTAACATCCTGATGGTATATAAACTATTAGGTGCTGCTTAAGCCATCTCTATACTAGTGTACTATAGGGATTGTAAATTGGGGATCCGAAAACGGGTAGAAGAATGTAAGGGACTGCGGGGTTCGTTTGTCCGTAAGTGAATTGTGCCGAGATTGAGTCTGACAAGGGAACATTTCTAAATGTAAAATCTTAACTAGCTTTAAACTTCCCTCGTTTGAAAGAGAAAGTAAAATATATTAAGTTTAATATTGTCATAAAATCGTACAAAAGGTCAATTTTTTCTGATTTCACCTCTTTTTCGGAATTTTCAAGAAAGAGATAGGGAGTTAACATATAATAATTGAAAAAATAGTATTGCGCCAGAACCAGTCATTTCACAAAAAGCAAAACGGAGCTTTAGTATTTGGAATCCTTGAAATAACATCCGGTTCTGGACCTTCCGACGTTCCGACCTACTTTATTTGGTTTAAACGATTTCATTCACCGATTGTCAGTAATATATTAAAGGGCGAAACCCTTTAATGGTATTGCTCCATCTGTCCGTCCGTCCGTCCGTGCAATAACTCTCGAAGGGTTGAATATTTTAAAATTATTTTTACCGTCAACCAGTTTTCAAATTGCGACTCTACATGTGTCATACATCATATCATTGGAAATATACTGTTCGTACTGTTCAATGATGCATACGACTTTACTCTATGGTTGGGTAAATGTGAGATTCTTGAATAAGCCCTTTCTAACGTGTCAGTCAACGATGTTAAACGTTTTTGACCTATTGCTCGTGTAGCATCACCCTTTTGCGACGAGAGTTTGCAGCGGTTTATACTTTCTCTTTTACATGACATAAGTTTAAAGTAAATCGGGAGTTCTTGCATCTGAAAACATTCCCTTGTGAAATCCGTGGAAGTTTGTGGAGTTATCTGCTGATGAGGGCTTATCAACTGAACATCTCCGTTTATTCCGAGCTCCGAGTTTTGTAAAGAAGTTTGAGGGACAATCGGGAGTAAATTTGTTGGGTAATGAGATGTGGGATCCGTAAATCTGGCACGTCTTCCCTTTCAACCATTTCAGACCAACTTACACCACTTCTCAATACTTCAATTTACACAAGCCAAAACATTTTAATGAACTCCCTTCCCAAACCCAATATTTCATTCAAACCTATGCTTCATGTATTATAGCCTTATGAAAAAGCACATATTTATATATGGTGCATGAACAGAATCATTGTTATATGTATATTGTGGGATTTATACCGTACTAAAAGCAGATTCAATTCCGACACCGAAAGATTCCCGATTCTCCCTAAATCTATGTTTTACAAGCTATGCAGGTTCTAATATCTTAATACTCTGCAGGGTTTTTCAGAGTCATCGAAATTTTTAAGCAATATCTTTTATGTAAACATACAATCCATTCCAATGCGTTAATTACTTAAATTGTACGAATTGATTTAATCAAACTCCAGCTAGGAGCTATTAATAGTATTGTCAATGAATGATTAATTGTTGGGTTTTCCCATCAGGCCTTCAAGGCTGTTTATTATAATATTACAAGTAATGTAGTTTTTTTAAAATTGAAACGATGTGTAGTAAAAATGGTACTAAAATTATAGAATTTGTTACTCTCCTCACATTTGATTTGTCGTAAATGATGGATTTGAAAGTCCAATCATTCCGTACTATTAATACAACCAAAGGCAATTTTGTAAAAAAAAGAATCATGAGCTGAAATCGGACTTAATTCGAGACACCCTGTATGAAATGATCTAACGAAATCGGCATTCCCGTATTGCTTCGGGATTTCCAAAAGATTTCCCTCGAGAAGAGAACAGACTCACCTTGTTAAGGAGTAAGGAGCCGTAGAATGAACAAAAGCTCGTAGATTGCCGAAACCGTCGAAAATCCCGTAAATTCGGAGCAAAAACGGTCCTTGAGTCCCACGGACTTGTTAGTACTTTTGCAAGGTCTTCTAATTTCTAAATCCTTTCCTCTTTCTTTCGGTACTTTACAAATTAGATGCACCATTAACCATTCCTATTCAACCAACTTCTACTGAATCCTAATCCTAGAGAGAAGATAAAAACATTGAGATTGGAGTGATAAGGCAGGCTGAGGTGATTATAAAATTCTATAGCTCCGTCAATTCTCAATTCTGAGACACTGTTAGTTCCAGTGTGTAGATTGGGATCCCGGATCGGGAGTTGTAAGATTTTTGAGGCAAGTTGAGATTTTTAACGATGGGGGAAATGTGAGACTGAATGAAGAACATAGCAAGTTGGCTACGCTTCAGCGTCTCCCCAAACTGGCTATTAGAGGCGAGGAAATGTCAGTCAAATGTCAATCGGCAGGGGAAACCACCACCACTAACTCTTTATATGAACATTTGACTATTATGAATATATCGTGGGTTTAGATGGACTATGAATGTATTCGCTGGGACAAGACAAAACAAGTCAATGGCATACCTCAATTTCGGTTGTCCTCCTTTTTATATCAAATCATTCCCGTTTTCTTTACGCTAATATCCTACTTATAACCCATTCTGAGGAAGTTACCAATTTAAAGGCTCGTTCACAATTTCCGCGTTTTTATGACCACTGGTGGTTAATAGGCTAATACTATACATTTGTTCCTGTTAACCTGGAAAATCTATCCCGATTGGAAGCAAAGAGCAGTAATAGGCGCAAAAGATTAGACACAGTGATCCGTAAATCATTGATCTGTAATCCATTGGAAATATTTCACATCAATATACCGAAAAAGTTCAACAAATCGGTGCAAGGTATAATAAACAGTGCCCAAAAGTGTTCCATAAAGCAACTATTGCTCGAAAGTTGATTATGAATGAACCGCTAAGACGATATTTTTGTAGTAAAATCAAAGAATCGTGACATTATTATTACCATTATCCGATAAATTTACCAGATAAAGGGTAAAATGTAAGTCATCGGAAACGGAAAAGCTTAAATTAGGAATTTGGTATTTTGGTAAGAAAAATAGGTCGTTAGATAAGTATATAAAATCTAAAGACTCATAGCTAATTATATGTAAGTATTGGATGTATATATATATATATATGGTATAGATCTATAAGTAAGTACAAAAACAATGATAACTGGAAACCAAAATTAAGGAATGGTGGCATTTAGGCCAAAATATGTACAAAAATGGGTAAATGGTTTCCTTGCACTTTTCATCCTCATCGGAATTAATTACTTAAAATGAGCTCATATTCCTCTTAATTATTGCTTTATGGTTACAAATTTTGTTAACCGATTTTGGCTATTCTGGGAAAACACGGCTCTTTATTACCCCAACTTTATAAAAGTGAACGAACAAACCGCTAATATATTAAATGATTGTAAACACTAAAACACTGCTTCGTTTAGGATTACCTGAGCCTAAGCCTTATATATGACAAACCATAATGTTATGCCATTCGATCCAAACTTCAAATAATTGTCAAAATAGAGTTTTTTTTATTTGAGTTTGATTCTTGAGGATTTTGCTTGATTTTAGAATGTCTAAAGTTAAGCATTTCTTGATAGAAGTTGTTTTCGCTCCAGCAGTCCAGCGTATATTTTATGATAAATAAAAAAAATGGTTGGGGGACGAGATAAGTCTGCGACTAATTTCGACTGGTGCGGTGCGAGTATAATGTGGACGAGATCGTAGGACACCGAATCTAAAACACAATAATAATTAATAGAAAATTTTTGAAAATAAAAATTGAATAATTTAAAACGACAAGGGAGCATAATTTTGATTTCCAAAGGAATGCTAGTCTGGACGAGATGAATTGTCATAAAAAAAATGGCTGCGATGTACCAACTTTATATTATACCTTGTTGTGAGAAAGGCTTTCGTCATTTCGGATTTAAATAAAGTTTCTTCAGATAATCATTACATGAATCGTAAATCGTAATATGCCCTTGCACATATACGCAAATATTGATTAGAAGAGTAAAAATGTAGTGATTTGTGAAGTTGAAGGAAGATCGAGATGAGATCACTTGAGGTTTATAAGTTCGAGAGTAAAAGGCAATAAGTCACATCAGAGATCTCATGTTAAATAATCCTCATCTGAAACTACAAAGCAAAAGCTATCAAAAACATTGGCCCGGCCCGGTTTGTAGGATACTCACATTTCTCTCCAAGTCAGAGCAGCCAGTTCCTGGAGTAGCAAAAAGGACTGGTCATAAATGATGATAAATATGTAATAAATGATTATGACAGCAACAAAATTCATAGTTAATTTTATTAAAAACAAAAGAGCAAATGGGTTACATAGAAAACTCGCCTATTAAAATGATCGGATGGGAGGTAAGGTAATTATTCCTGGGATCACGATTCAATGGCCAAGCCTTAACAGAGAATGTTTGGATTTCAGAAATCAATCATCAACAAATCATTACAGAATTCTGGAACTAGTCGCTGGGAAAACTTAATCGAGTTTTGTTAACAGGTAAATGTAAATAAAATTCAAGGGTACTCATTTTGTAGTCAGTTTAAAATTAAAAGGAGGCTAAATTCCTGGAAAATTGAGCCTAATTAAATTAAATTTTTTTAAAAATTGGACTGTTTCTGAAATCTTGGTTCCCTCTAAAAAGAGTACAATATAACTGGCGTTATTTATGAATTGTGAATGGAGTGGGATAGTAGTAGTTGTAATTCGGGTGCGGGTATTGTTCCTCTGCCGGAGTGTTGAAGTGGAATCCGGGTAAAATTCTTTTGACAAGCTGTCAGTCGGGAGATGAAGAGCACTTTACTCATTATTTCAAATCCCACCATCTCTCAATCACAAAGCAAAGGGCTCACTATATATCAACTCCCTTTTCATTACAATTCCAAAACCCAATCATCCCTACATTAACTACCAACCTTTCCCAAAGTTCCATATCAATCCAGTCACAACTGTACAGGGGCAATGGAAATGTACATCCCGCAAGCAGAATCCTCAAAGCTCGGACAGTCATTATGAGGACATTTGAGTCGGATTTCGTAGTACACTGTTAAGGGGCAATATCATTACTGGAGAGGACAAATTCATGTGGAGGCGATTTCATTAGAATTAGGGACAAATTCGTATTTAGGGGAGGCATATTAATAGTAACACGAAATAAATTCAGGCTATTGGTATGAATGACAAATAGGAATCATTTTCATTTTGATATGTTTAACTTTTACAGTCAACAGTTTAAAAACGTGATATGTGGAGATGTCCAGTTGCCCCAATCGTAGATAAAATTCAGGCATGCCATGACATTGACAAAAGCTTGAAATTTGATTGAATCGCTGTTTTTTAAATTGTGAGGAGATCAAAATTGTTAAAGAAATAGTTAGAAAATAGAAATAGCTATATTGTTCGTGTAGGAACTCACAAACCACAAAGACGCAAAAGTTGCTTGGGGCCTGAGTAATCCGAGTAATCTATTGTAGGAATTATTAAAAAAAATATTAAACACTTTGTTTCATTAACGGCTGAAAGCCTTTAAAGATTTTATTTTGTCCGTCGGTCCGTCTTAATTTTACGGATTTTAAGCTCCTACAAGTTGGGATTTAAGCTAAATACAAATTTGAAATAGTCAGTCACTCCCTTGACCACAAAAAACTCAAGAAATCCTAAACTATACGACTGTCACGCGTCACTTATAACTTGTATAAATATTTTTAACAATTTATTTGTTTTAGCTTGACTCCTAAATTACAGTTTTTGCTGATTAGTAACAAATGAATTTTTTTTAACTTTTATTTATCTACATTTCTCGTACATGACAATTATTTTGAAGGACCCTGTATCAACACTACAATTTTTATATCCCACTCACTCCCACTCCCTATTTCACCTATTATTATGACGTCCTTGTAATATGAAGGAAATTACCTTCTTCTCTTTGTTCCTTGCTTTATCTCAGAAATCAGTCCTCAAAAAGCAATACTTGAACCCATCATTCCGAACAACTGCCTAATAGGCATAATAATAAGGTATTCTTATTATTTGACGACGATATCAGATATATCAGATAATATAATTAACTGACTTTTGATTGGAGTTACGTAAGTATGACATTTCATTTTAAGGATTGATCTTTGTCTCTCGAATCTCCTTCAAAATCACAAATCCTCTGTCAGAGCTTCTCTTTTAATATACTTGCAATCCATTCTGGTCGGTTTTATTTTTCATATTATTACCGTACAATATAGACAAAACTATGGATATTTTATCTCTTATTTTAGAATGGGATAAAAATATGTGCATTTGAAGACCGTTGATTATGTTTAAAATGCCGATTTTGATTGCCGGTTTCGTAGAAGTCAATTAAATCATTTTGTTTATTTACTTATTATAGTTCAATTTATTTAAACTAAATGGCTAGATTAACCATAACTTTTTGCTACACTCTCAAGTTTACGGAGTCATTCCAATGAAACATTTTATTTAAACTTTCAAATGTTACCTTGAGAGTGTGCTTGCATATGATTATGAATATCATTAAATACCGAAACTTCCATGCAAAAACCAGTCCATATTATATAATATATAATCCATATTGCCAGTGCAAACAGTAAATATTATTAAACCGTTATTTCAATCCCAGAACTCTCAAATACTGTCACAATATTTTAAAACGTTGTATTTGTAAAATGAGCATCAATGCAGTACTTTCACTGAAATTCAAAAATCAGAATTTAAAAAGAACCAACGCAACGAGCTGGACCTAATCAAAACAGCTTCATCTTATCGAGCCTATGAATATAAGCTGAATAAGGTTGATTGTAACTTGATTTAAAAGAATCATGGGCCATTTATCATTTCCCCGGAGGCTTGGGATCAAATTTTGACCCCAGAAACCAAAATAAAATCGGGAACAATCTTGAGCTGGAATTGTGCTGATCCCGAAGGAATGAACTTATTTCGTTGAGACTGTTGGTAGGGTATAAATTGGTTGGGATGGGAGTTGATTGGTCGGGATTGAGTGCCACTAACTGAATTTACGTTCCCCCATCCGCCAATTCATCCGACTAACAACTTCATCAAACGGATATTCAGTTTTAATAACCCCACCGTATGCTACATCCATTCAGCCAAGCCATACACACTTACAAATCCATATTTCACTTTCAATACACACTTACTCTTCTGTCGTAGCTCGTGGAAAATAAATATCAGACGGTCTTAAAAAAAATTTCAAAACACAAAAAATTAATATAAATAGATAAGATCTTGTTCGGGATGCCGTCCAAACTTTAAAGGGGCAACAATAAAACCTTACAAATAAAAATATGTTAATATCTGCCAGTGAAAGTAATTAATTTTGACTACAATGAAACAAGCAAATTTACAAATTGCATTGGTTGGGTTGGCTTGGACGGATATTGTCATGTAATGTCTATAGTTGAGGCGGTTATTACTAAACGATTTTCTCCGAATATCGTGAAGAAATAGGTGTCTTGATCAGTTTTGACTAAATCTAAACCCCTATCAACCGTTTAATTTTTTATCTTTAAAATACATGGTGAAGTTTTAGCTCATTATTTTATTACTAACCATGGTTAAGAAAAATTGATGATTTCGACATATGAAATAATATAGGAATGAAAGTGGTGATAGATTGGGTGGGAGGTAATTGATTGCCATGAGATTTCTAACCCAATTATCCCTCTCCACCCTTTCCTCACAAAACATCCAAATTGTTCCTATTAAACTCATCAGGAGGACCAAATTCAGTCAATTTACGAAATGTCGGAATTAGGCGAATTACAAGGCACCTTCTCTACATGCACAGCAAAAATCCCGATTCCCTAATTCACAACAACCGATTCGACTTTCACTTCACAGCTGGGGCCACCCTTAGCAAACGTTACCATCCTGATCTGTAAAAAAAATGCTAATAACTGTCCATGTTTAACAAAAAACGATCGACATCAAATCTTGTAAATAAATGCTAAAGAAGTTATATGGAACTTGTTGTATTTACTTTAAATTAGTCAACGGAAGAGTTACACTGTTTGAAACACAATTTTATGAAGTTTAATCAGGTATAGTCAAACTATGTCCATGTACATGCTCGATGTAACAAGCAATTTCATTTTTCATGCCTCAAAACCTTTGAAGATTTCAAAACAATTTAACCTTATCAGCAAACGCCGCGGAATATTGTATCACACTTGAGAATTGGTATAATTAAGTTAAAAAAACTGGAGGTGGGCTAAAAATTTCGAAAAAAAAACTAACAAACACATCCGAAAAAAATTAATGGAATTGTTGCCACTTTTTGTATTAGTTAAAACGGAAGTGAATGCTATTTTTAGTTAAAAATTAGGATATTTGAGTCAACAAGGAGGCCGATTATTTTTCGGTCGTTAGATTTGTGCCAATTATTAGGCTATTTAATCTCCATTTTCTCCAATTTCGGGTTCTTGTTCCAAGAGTTCTGGTCAGAGACGTATTTGTCGCCGGCATATTTTTTTCGGATGGTTGCAGTTTTAGCCAAATATTTGCTTTTAAGAGTGGCTTTTATGAACAACCCGGTCCACGTTTCTCTCATCTAACAACATCTAATAACATCAAATCAAAAAGCTTTCCATCTCCCTTCAGTCCTTTTCTATTTATTTATTTCCATGTAACTTTCTCTCTCTTTCCGACTTTCCGTATCCAAGTCCAATATACTATAAATACGCCGGGAATTGGCCTTCAGCCAAAATACGAGACTAATGAGCCTTTTTATATGATAATTTTAAATTGATAACCCAATTTTCTCACTAATTTGAGCAAAACGTCAGCGACTCCTCTCAATCCTTCATTATACTTAATAAAATTAGAAGTAACATAATTACTGTCGAAGTAGTCTAATTTTCATGAAAATGATTCCAGGTAAATTGCAAAGTATTCCAAGCGATACTCAATGGAGCGTAAGTGGTAATTTATAGTCACTCATCACCTTCTTTGTTCATTTCTTGGAGAATATGGGCGTAATGTTTTTATTTACAAGACAGTTTCCCAACAACTTCCGGATGATTGATGAATTATAGAATCTTGAGTGCATAATGAATTTGTTAAGGTTTTAATGAAGCAGTTACATCGACAATTAGTACCAACAAACATTTAAAAACTGAAGTTTCTGAAATAAATGTTATCTTTATCCGGGTTGTTGGTCGAGGTTGAAAAAGTTTGAGGTTGTTGGGAATTGATAACATATTAAGGCGTGCACCCAAAAAATTCGCAAATTGTCGCGGTACGCGACATTTATGCATTTCGAACGATGGGTTTTGTCAAGCAACTACAGTGCACATATATATGTTACATATCTGGGGTTTTTTAACACATTGCCAAAACACATAGCAGTCACGTACGTGGGATGAGGTTAACATTACAATTTAAACTATGACATCGATTCTTAAGTATATCATACCAACAACGCATGAACAGGCATAAATATGATTATATAATTCAAAGCCCAAATACTGAGAGGTAGCATTTATTCTCCAATTTAATTTTAAATTTGACAAAAATAAGCGGATGTGCCTGCGCCAAAGACGGGGACAAACAATAAAAGTTAAAATTGAAGTGTTCCTATAAAATGAAATTGCTTATGGTATTCGCGTATAAGGATCTAAGAACTAGGTAGCAAATAATCGAAAAATAATAATTGGTTGATATGAAATATTAGATAATATTATATTGAACCGTTGTTGGGTTTTTGGCTGTTTAATCAATTACAATTTACTGTTATAAACAAATATCTTGAGACTGAAAAGAAAACAAAAAATCGTCCAACAAATGAACTGATGTATTCTTGATATGTTTTTGTAAATAATGTACCTGTTGAAAGCTACGTGTTTTTTATCATGCTCAATATTACAACTTTGCTTTAAAATGCTTAAAATGCACAGCATATAAAAAATATTTCCCAACCATAGAATAAATCAATCTACTATAGCCGTACATTTCAAGAGTACTTTATCATACTATTGAAAATTGAAACGACGGTGCAGACATAATTATTCTATTTAAACCGCTTTGACCCCGTCTACGCTACTTTGGGATTCTATCCCAAATATCTTCGGCCCGATTTCAATCGATGTGTCATTACGTACCATATCATTTGAATTACCATGAATTAGACAGAATATATGCAGACCCAATTGAGGTTCTCGAATTTTTTTAAATGAACCGTTCTCGCCAGTGTTCATCCAGACAGACGGACGGACTCAAAAACATTCGTGCAATGTCTTCACGTTACATATAATGTTATAATTTTTAACCTCTTGTTTTTCAAACCATTAGTATCCTTGCCCTAGTTGCCCTATTTTATTTTCTACATAAATGCTAAATCCTAACAAGCACCCTCAATTGCAGATACATTTGAGTTCATAAACATTCCTTGAACATTTTTCCCAAAATTTTGGAATTTTTAAATTTAAATTGAAGTATCTGATCAAATCTCAGTAATTCAACATGAACAACGTATTGTTGCAGAGCTATATCATAACTATTTCAGTATTTCTCATGAGTTTAAATGCGTTAGATCTTTCAAGCTTCGGAAAATGTTCGCTCCACTTGAAAACAATATCTAAAGGGTATGAATACGTTGATGTTCTCGTTAGTGTTATGCAGAATAATCCTGGATCGGTGTGCACAGTCTCAAATTACAACAACACTGAAATGCTTCAACCAGTTCCAAGTTTCTTCGAAATCTGCAGTATAAACATACTCATTCAAGGGGATATAATAACAAGTTCGTATGTTTTTGAGGATTTCATCTATTACATGACACTAAGTGACTATGCTTTCCGAAATCAAAATCATTCTTATTTTCTATTGATCGCTCTAAGAGAACAGGAAGCATTTTTGAAATTCCAGCAATCAATCTTTAGTGTGCTTTCGGCTTCAGTATACCTGATATTTCCAAACAACACCAATCACGTTGCTAAAACGGAAAATCATTTTATAACATACCAATGGCGCTATTACTGCGCGTATTGTGGAGGCTGGGTGAATAAAGCCCCCAATCAGGTCAAAATCGAACAAACACTTCGATTTCAGAGATATTGGAAGAATTTTCGGCTTCAGCTAGTTCTACGCGACCCAAAAACAGATTGTAGGACAAGCATTTGGTCCAGACATGGGAACTCGAACTTTATTACCGATGATTGCTTTCCGGCTAATGTTATTTTCGAAACCCTGACACACGATCTAAAGGTCGGCTTTGATTACAGGGAAGACATAAATTGTGGGTACGGAATGAATATTTGCAAACACACTTCTTTTGATACGTATTTTATGTACCAAATTACCGGTTTATTTAGTGAAGCATACTATGGTCAACATTTAATTTACTGCGTACCAAAGGAGTGGTCCGAGAGATTGTCGATTTGGGTCTGGCTTTCACCCTTTCACATGAATGTTTGGTTGGTTTTAGTAATCTTTTACTTACTGCTATTACTTTATTTGACTGTAAAATGTAAATCTGTGACTTTTGATGGGATCGGATACCATTCTTTCCAGATCTTAAAGGTTTTGTTGAGACAGGATCTTTCAACAAATAAACTGACAGGAATAATTGTCCTGACCTCTACTGCCTTTTTCATCCTTTTGTCAATTTACACTGAGATCTTAGCGGCCGAGTTAATTGTTCCAACAGAACCAGTGCCGCTAGAAAATCTTGCTGACGTAATTAATAACAGCTACAAAATCATTTTGTCGCATGTGCATTCTAAGAATTCGCAAAATCCCAACCAAACTTTGAAACTTGATTTTCAACGACATGGGGTCTCGGATAAACTACAAGAATCGATACATAACGTTGGCAAGTCAATAAGTTTTGAGCGAATATCAAAATATCTGTCGGACAGGAATCAGAAGTATGCATATTATGACACTACAATTTCAACTAGGTTGTCGGGTGTTACTTTGCAGAAAATTCAGAGTTTCCTTCCGAACCATATCTGCCTGAGAGTACCTGACGCTTTAAATAAAAAAATGTCTTTTACGATGTATTTCACTCATATGAGACACTATCTGCTGAAAAAGACAAATCAGTTGAGGGAATCCGGAATTATGAGTTGGATTTATGAATGGGAGGTGTTTAGATCCCAAATGTGGATTCAAAGATTAAGGCGTCGTATATGGGTAGAACCTGAGGTTTCTTTGACGGATATAACAATTCGAAACCTTGGACCCTTTTTCTATTTTTATTGTATCCAGAGTGCCGTGTCGATTTTGGCCTTTGCTTTTGAAATACGCCGAGTCCTTGTAGGATTAGCTAAGTTAGTTCCACGCTGCTGGGGGATTAATAAGTGTTATTTTTAATTTACGATATTTTTAAAACTGCGGGATATTTGCTCAATATATTCTGTATGCATCATGACAGTTGCCAAAAAATGATTTATTCTACTCAAATATACTAAATTCTGTAACTAATTATCTGAGCGTAACCTGCTCATTTGTGAGAAGCTTTTGAATTAATAAATACTGATAATACCAAATATAAAATCGTGAATACTTTTAAATATATCAAATATAAATTCTTTCGTGATTTTTTTTAAGTTCGAGTCATTCATTGAATCAGCGAAACGTAGAAATCCGAAATTATTCAAAAAGAGAAATATTCATTAGCTATCATCAGAAACGATTCCCGGCGCTTTCCCAAACGGACACTTCGCGCCCGTCGTTTTTCAAGGCGACAGTTTCCACCCGGACATTTCCCACCCAAAGCGGACACTTCCCACCCTAAAAAGGCCTCCGAATTCCAAACATTTGTGTATAACCCTTTAAAATCTAACGCAAAGACATAACTAAATTCCCCAAGCAAAGACATAACTAATTTCCCCAAGCAAACACATAACTAAATTTCTCCAGCAAAGACATAACTAAATTTCCCAAGCAAAGACATAACTAAATTCCCCAAGCAAATACATAACTAAATTCACCAAGCAAAGACATAACTAAATTCTCCAAGCAAAGACATAACTAAGTTCCCCAAGCAAAGACATAACTAAATTCCCCAAGCAAAGACATAACTAAATCCCCCAAGCAAAGACAACTAAATTCCCCAAGCAAAGACATAACTAAATTCTCCAAGCAAAGACATAACTAAGTTCCCCAAGCAAAGACATAACTAAATCCCCCAAGCAAAGACATAACTAAATTCCCCAAGCAAAGACATAACTAAATTCTACAAGCAAAGACATAACTAAATTCCCCAAGCAAATTCCCTATGGGCTCATATAGGGGTAAAATGAGATTTCATCATTAAATTGTACCCATATACCACGAACCGTTAGTATTACATACGAGAGCACTCGCACTCGAATGTAGATAAATTCGATAACGTTACGGAACGTTCTTGCTTGGATTTGATGAAGAATTAAATTCGAGAATGAGATACATACTATCAAATAATGTAATTACCTATATTATTTAATTCAGTACGATTCAAAATTACTAAAAAATTTAATTTACGTTTGAAATAATTTCACCAGCAAAGTCAGCTGTAAAATAATTGACCAATTTCCGAACTGCAATGAGAGTAAGGTAATAAATAGGAATTCTACAACAGAAAATTGGGACTTCTGTTCAATTACACCATATCATTGTTCGTACATAAATGATAAATCACATCGTCGCCGCCACGCCATGTCAATAGGTAATAGAAAATACCACAGTCAGGTCAGATTCTCAGTAAAAATTGTCCCTTAATCTGAAACTCATATCAACGGAGAGCTAAATTTAACAATAAAATCTACGTATTTTTCGGCTCGTTCCAACAGTTAATGTTGCAACTCAATATTTGATATAATGAATCATGATTTTAGGGAAACAGCGGATGACTCATAATTAGATGTTCAGATTTTCAGACGATGCATGACACGAAACCATCCCCAAATAGGATAAAAATTACAGACTCAGCGTCAACCTTTTCTAACTTCAAAGATCAAGCTCAAAACCGTAACGAAGACTAAAGACGTTAGTTTAATAGCCTAAGAAACCTTATAATTTTAGGTTTCAAAGTGTGTTGAAAGCTGGAAGGCATAAGGATTAAATGATATTCTAATGCATTTGGGAATGTAATATGTATTCTTTGGCCGAGAGTTAAAAAAATTTGATGCTGTTGAATTATTGACGGTATGTTATACGACAAAGGAATACAATTAGAATTGCCCTTTCTGAGATTGGCTTATCTCATTCGCACATTGGTAGGTATGGATAGGGTATCGGGCTATGGGCAGGATGCCGAGCTAGGAAAGGTAAGTAGGGTTAGTGTACCGAGCTATGCTAGCTAGGTAGGGGTACGGTAACGGGCTATGGAAGGTAGCTAGGGGTAGGGTACAGAGATATGCGAGGTAAGTAGAGTTAGAGTGCCAAGCTATGCGAGTTAGGTAAGGGTATGGTACTGTGCTAAGCAAGGTAGGTAGAGTAGATTACATAGCTTTAAATCGTGTGATTCCAGTATTCTTCTGTATACACACCATAGCTATATTATAGTCCTCACAAAACTCATTTACCCATGCACACCTTTTCGTGGTCTCCGCACTAAGTTTTATTTAATTTAACAATTTGTTGTTGTTGGATTAATTAATGAAATGCGAAATATGAACAAATTGAAATGGAAAGTGATCTCATTCTCATTGACTTTCTATCTTTATGATACATTAAGATTTGACAAGGGATTATGGACATTTATGAAACTGTGACTGATAAAATAGGACTACGTGTTGTAATAGGACAAACAAGCAGCAACGTTTAAAACTGATAAAAATCTGTAGCCATAAAATTAAATGAGTGGGATTGTTTCCACTAAAAACTGTGACTCAAACTTGGCATATCACATCCTGTGGTTGTATTAAACGTCAAGCATTTATGTTCAATATTTAAATCGTAGGTCAAACTTTCTTCGTTTCAAGTCTAATCTTTAATTCATTGTCCAAAGTTTTGTCAGTGTCAGTTTTATATTCCAGTTGTCATTTGTTATCTCGTGCACTAAAATTAAATAGCTTTTAATACCATGGCAGTTCACATCCTTTGTGATAACTAACTAATTTGTTTATATTTATACTAGTAATCGGGAATAGATTGAAAAGAGTCCAGGTCCCTTTATTCCCTTGAGGCCAAAGTTGACCGTTTTTTTTTGTTGAGGATCGTTGTTAATGTTCACCTATGGCAATGAACTAGATGCTAAGGTTGAGTTAATTTGAAGAGGGCTTAAATGAAGATTATATATATGCAGATGATAATTATCGGAGAAAAAAATATTTGCGACTTCATAACTCAAGATGCCTCATCTAAGAATACGTTGCCGTAAAGACCAAATTTCTAACATTTATGAAGCGAAATTGAATTTATTTTTTTAAAGATTTATATTTCTAAGGGTATTTTCGTTGATTGGAGAAATATATGCTTAATCAGTATTTCCACTGAATTGTAGACTGCCGATACTTGGTAAGCTGTCGAAGCCGATGAAGGATGAACTCATAACTGACGTGATGTAGTTGGCCGAGGATTTTTACACTACTAACAGGAACCGAATCCAAAATAATTGTTGAAATCATAATTTTAGGTCTGCGATTTTACTCTTTGGGGGTCAAAAGTAGGTAGGAAGGTCAAAAAACGTGCGTGAGTTTAGAATTTCCAATTGTATTCTCCCGTTCGCTTTTCGTGAAAATGCTAATACGAGCGCAATGTTATTTTCCCGATCCTTCCTATGTTAGCGCCTTATCTTCTGATCGGCTTCGAAAGAAAATGGGAGGAAAAGTGGAAACTCGACTTTCTCCTCCTTCCCCCCTTCTCACCACTCCTAACTTTTAGCTGAAACTGTGAGGTCCCTGACCTTCCTACCTACTTTTGACCCGTACGGAGTAAAATCGCAGACCTAAAATTATGATTTTCGTAATCAGCATGGTCGAATTAGTATATTTGCATATATTACAACCCTTAACTCGTTTGTCACTTAAATAGTGTCCATTGTTAGTCTTGTTGGGCAATTAAACCGTTGAACTTGAATACAAATATTTGACTGCGTCATACTATTTGAGGGCCAGAGTATTGAACTTCAGAGACTTTGAACGAATTAAATCATAAAAATATCAGTTACCTTTAAACCACCCATATTAAATCCATCAACTCGAAGCTGTATAATTATCACACAGATAAATATTTCCATTGTATGATAAACGTTTTTTATAGATGTAATTAATGGAATCGTGTCGTAAAATTATGATTGACTATAAAATGAACACAAACCGCATTTTTGTGTTTGTTTCCTTGTGCTATTCAAACGCTGACTTTACAATAGGAGATATTTAGATTGTTTGAATATTGAATAAAAATTTATAATATAAATTCAACGACAACAAAATAACTGGACACATTTACCTTCGTGGTTCACACCAAATCATCACAATAGAATTAACTTATAAGTTGTTAGGAGAACTCCTAATAATATATTGGTAAGTATATTTAAACTAAAATTTTTAAAGTATTCTGAAAGAAGTTCTCTTCAAAGTGTCTAATCTCTTTCTGTCACAGGGTTGGTCTAATTATATCATTATATTAACTAGACAAAAATGCAATCAGAAATCGCACCTTAACAATGTGTAAACGATAAATAATTTACGAGGTTAAAGAGTTTTTAAACCGTTTTTAGATAAAATTAGCTAACTTCAGAAAAATTAAACATTCTTGACAATGCACAATTTTTTAAAAATTAATTATGAAGTAAAGTATTCGTAAGATCATAACTCTTAAGGGGGATCTCTTTGACGACATAGGCCAGTGACTTCACAAACGGGTGACGTCATTACCGACATAAGACTAATGTTTAATTTCAAATTGCTACTAGTCGCTTAAGAATGAACCAATCTGCTTCATATATTTTTCTAAATTATCAAAAAGATATATTCTTTAACTTATTCTGAGAAAATTTTCGCCATTATAACTTTTGCTGTCGACATGATTTCAAAAATTTTCTCAGAACAAGTTAAAGAATATTTTTGTTTTAAAATTTAGAAAAATATTTAGAGCAAATCGGTTAAGTCTTGAGCGACTAGTAGCGATTTGAAATTTAACATTGGTCTTATGGCAGAAAAATCGTGACGTCACAGGCCTATGTCGTCAAAGAGATCCCACATTAAATATCAATTACCTTGAATCATAATCAAATTCAAATCTCAAATCTTGGAATATTCAAAACAACATTGTTCACAAATGGTAACAATATTTCTTTTGTGATGAGCAAAAATTTAAATTTCCAAGTTATTGTGATTTATTTGGATTTAAATTTACATCCATCTATTTTATTTTTTGCTAAATTACCAAACGACTAAATAATAATGTCTTATTGAACCAAACACACAGATTAATTCACTGACTGGAGTTTGTTAGATTGTGTTAAGACTATGTGTTTGTTTTAAAGTATTAAATGTGTCTGTTTTTTAATTTGTATGTTTTTAAATGGCTTAATTTTCGTGCAGACTGGTATTACTGCTGTAACGTAGTTTCAATTCGAAGACGATAGTTAATGAAAGCAAATTAAAGCTTCTTCACAGATTCTTAAAAGATAAACCCAGCATTATGGGAACACTTTGTCTGCCGTTTACGTCCGTTTACGCTCTAACATTTTGGATTTTTTTTGCAGTCTTCGAAATCGGATTTTATATTTACTTGGGCTAAAGCCAAATGCAATGTCCTAATTATGCATGAACAAGTAGCCCATTTTTTGCAATTATACTTAGTGGAAAAGCAGCCTATTTCTGAATGAAAACCGGATAGTATCCTTTGAAATAATCGATCACGCCCCTTGACCCCACGAAATATAAATTGAGAATTCCTATACCAAAAGCCTTCCAAGTTTCCAAGTGTTATTAACAATTGTTATTCGTGCAAATGTTTGATAATTGTAACGTTTTGGATTTGCCTAGATTTTAATTTCGTTTGTAAAGTGTAAAGGTTTATTTATCAAAAGGAATGCAGTGTCAAATTTGTGCAGTGTGAATTTTGAATTATATCGACCAAATCTAACCTGTGACCTGGTTGGAAATGCTTCACGAAACTATATTTCTAATTTCGACTCACTATTAGTCTTTTAGGTTTAAAATTAGATGGAACAAGTGAAAGAATACCAAATTCTGAATTTGTAGTGGGGATAAGGGTATAGCCATTTTAAGATTCGGGACATTCTCGCATAGCACCATAGTGTGGTTTTTTCAGTTTGTTAGAGTTTGGCGATATTTGCACTGCTATTTTTAGTTCGCTTAAAGATTTGGATTTTGTGAGATTGAGGGGTGTTAACAAATAATGACGGAAGTAATAAACCGTTACAAACGAACATCAACAAAGGGTGAAACGACACGAAACAAGACTTCTAAGACTTCTTGAACTTTTAATATCGTTGCACGACACATTGAATTCGTTTTATAAAAGAATCTCACATTTCCCCAACCATAGAGTAAAATCGTATACATTAGTGAAAAGCGCTTCACTGTACCTTTCCAACAATGTATCATAAACGCAGAGTTGCTATTGCAAAATAACATAACTCTTGATGGTACACCCTTGCCTTGACCTTTGACCTACAGGGCCCTTCTTCGAACTGAGCCTCCGCTAGAAGGTCAGAAATGGTTTACCGAAAAAAATTATCAACCGTCCGAGAGTTAGAGTCTGAACGGACGGACAGACGGACAACGTGAACCCATTAAAGGGTTTCACCCATTAATAAATAACAGTTTTAATGCGTAAAATCAGTAACAGCAGATGCAGATGTGACCTTAATTTTAAAAATCTCGCATTCTATATGTTTTGCAGAACTAATCATGTTTAAATGGCTAAAGAAAACAGTCAAAAGTGATCAGAAAAAGGAAGACAGTGTTTCGAACATAGGATCCCCAACAAATGTTAAACTGGAAATGCGCATGGAAAAGAACGAGGAAACAGGGGAATTAGTCCTGCAGAGAATTCCACCTCATATTCTCAAAAAACTCAAGGAAGAACTTGGGTAAGCCGTCAAATAATATAATTGGGTTTAGTTTTCTTAAATAAGAGTACAATTATTATCCGTGTTGTTTTATTTTGTTTAATTGAGTTGTCTTTATTAAGTGTTGAAAACACTTTATGCGAATGACCAGTCCGTCCGTCCGTCCGTCCGTCCGTCTGTCCGTCTGTCCGAGCGATAACTGGAGAACGGCTTGACCTACGGTCACCAAATTTTGTACACTTGTTCCTTGGCTCAAGAGTGAGACTAAGTTCGAACTTGGGTCAAATCGGTCACACCCCCTGTCCCCCATCAATTAAACCCCAAAATCAAACCATTAAATCACACAGAATAGTTATAGGTAGGAGTCCAACGCCAGGATAGAGCTCTTACTCATTTTAAAACTGACGCTTAGGTAGTTTACATTACACTCTATCATCTATACATGATAATACCCTGAAACTACATTTCAGAGTGCAAAACCTCGGCTTTTTGGGGAAATTGAGATATGGGGTTTAAACGATTTTCATGAGTAATAGAACATCTTTGACGAATACGGGACCACTCCCACTGACACCAGGGTGCAGTGCCCGGGTTTTCGGGGAAATTGAGATATGGGGTTTAAACGATTTTCATGAGTAATAGAACATCTTTGACGAATACGGGACCACTCCCACTGACACCAGGTTGCAGTGCCCGGGTTTTCGGGGAAATTGAGATATGGGGTTTAAACGATTTTCATGAGTAATAGAACATCTTTGACGAATACGGGACCACTCCCACTGACACCAGGGTGCATTACCCGGATTTTCGGGGAAATTGAGATATGGGGTTTAAACGATTTCCATGAGTAATAGAACATCTTTGACGAATACGGGACCACTCCCACTGACACCAGGGTACAGTACCCGGATTTTCGGGGAAATTGAGATATGGGTTTTAAACGATTTTCATGAGTAATAGGACATCTTTGACGAATACAGGACCACTCCCACTGACACCAGGGTGCAGTACCCGGATTTTCGGGGAAATTGAGATATGGGATTTAAACGATTCCCATGAGTAATAGAACATCTTTGACGAATACGGGACCACTCCCACTGACACCACGGTGCAGTATCAGGATTTTCGGGGAAATTGAGATATGGGGTTTAAACGATTTCCATGAGTAATAGAACATCTTTGACGTATACGGGACCAATCCCACTGACACCAGGGTGCAAAACCTGGGCTTTTTGGGGAAATTGAGATTTGGGGTTTAAACGATTCCCATGAGTAATAGAACATCTTTGACGTATACGGAACCACTCCCACAGACACCAGGGTGCAAAACACGGGCTTTTTTGGGGAAATTGAGATTTTGGGGTTTAAACGATTCCCATGAGTAATAGAACATCTTTGATAAATACGGCACCACTCCTACCGACACCAGAGTGCAAAACCCAGGCTTTTGGGGGAAATTGAGATTCGGGGTTTCAACGATTCCCATGAGTAATAGAACATCTTTGACGTATACGGGACCAATCCCACTGACACCAGGGTGCAAAACCTGGGCTTTTTGGGGAAATTGAGATTTGGGGTTTAAACGATTCCCATGAGTAATAGAACATCTTTGACGTATACGGAACCACTCCCACTGACACCAGGGTGCAAAACACGGGCTTTTTTGGGGAAATTGAGATTTTGGGGTTTAAACGATTCCCATGAGTAATAGAACATCTTTGATAAATACGGCACCACTCCTACCGACACCAGAGTGCAAAACCCAGGCTTTTGGGGGAAATTGAGATTCGGGGTTTCAACGATTCCCATGAGTAATAGAACATCTTTGACGTATACGGGACCACTCCCACTGACACCAGTTTGCGAAACCCGGGATTTTTGGGGAAATTGAGATTTAGTTTGTTTATCGTTATATTTTCAACACTTGGTTACACCCGTTACATCGGTTTATTCGAGTGGTTTTCCTACTTCAAGCTGCTCGACAACACCGCTTGTGACACAAATACTTTTAAAATTGTTTTTAAACTAATTTTAGATTTTTACGTTAAGGATCGTAAGATTATGAAAACGTTCTGATTCTTTAAGAATTTGTCTCTCGGTCTACATCCGGCTTAACCCAAATTTAAAATTGACACCTTTTGTGCAATTTCACATTTCGATTCAATCATTGCGTTTCGTTTCGTTCAAAAAATTTCAATCTGTTTGCAAAAATTGTCTGGCTTATCATTATGAAATTAATTTGTCTCTGACTTTGTTGTTGTTTCATGAACTAAACGAAACACATTTTTACATGTAGTGAGGATGCTGTCCATGAAAACCCGATGTATGCAGAACAAGCTCTCAAATTTTTGGTCCATTATACGTATTCTCAAAATTCGAAAATACGGGTCAACCAAGATGACATAGATGCGGAAACGAAGGCAATTCACCACGCTTTGAATAGCGAAACTGACACATCAATGATTGGAGATGTTGATCCCGCCAAAACCGCCATTTCGCACGAAGAAATGATGCTAGAACTCAAGCAGAACTGCAACCACGGAAATCCACAGGAACGGTTTCATAACACTAACGAAGTCAGATCCGATTCTTCAGGGAGCAGCTTTTGTGCGGTCGATTCAGAGACAAACTCCCACGTTGTCATAAATAAAATCAAACTCAGATCTCAAGCCAAGACAGAACAGATCCTGAAGGAAATTAAAAAAATCAAGGGATTAAACCACAAAAATCTGGCTAACTTTCTCGACGTTTTCGTTGTTGACGATCAGCTCTGGGTAATTCTGAAACCTCTGCAGGGGTGCAAACTAAGCGATCTCGTCACTACAACTGTTTTGACGGAAGAGCAAATTGCGACAGTATGCAAGGAAGTCCTTCATGCAATTCATTTCCTTCATTCTAAAGGAATTATTCATCAGGACATCAAATCCAGCAATATCCATATTGGGATCGATGGGTCCGTAATCGTCAAGGAAATTGGCTTCTGCTCCAGTGTTTCGCAGCATGAAAACGACGACGCAATTGTGGACACGCCTTACTGGATGGCTCCCGAGGTGGTGACAAGGGAGCAGTATGGGACAAAAGTGGACATTTGGTCACTTGGGATTATGGCAATTGAGGTGATTTGCAGGGAACGTCCGTACTTGTTGGAAACACCGCTCAAGGCACTTTACCTGATTGCAACGACTGGAAGACCCGAAATTCCAAAATGGCAAGAACTTTCACCCGAACTCAAGGACTTCCTCGACAAATGTCTTAATGTAAATGTAGACGAGAGATATTCCGCCGAACAACTCCTGAACCATCCTTTCCTTGATAAGTGTACAACCCTGGACACTCTAACCCCATTTATCGAAGAGGCACAGAAATCAAATATAAACTAAATACTGTTACACTATTGAATCCTGTAATTTATTTTTGTCTTTTTTAATCTTAAAGTAGTCTTTTTTGCTAAACTAGATTAGTCTATTCTATATGTCTATTACTTTACAACATGAAGAATTACAATCAGAAATTCCCAAAAAATGAATATGTTACCAATCTGAAGTATGAAGAGGTTATAACGAGGTTATAAAATGATAAGCTGAAAATGTAATGTCAATCAGATAATTTTATCTCATTCCCAGACGGGAGTACCTGCGATGAGACCGGTATCTATCTGATTGAGGGGAATACCGAGTAAATGAATAATTAATCTTCAGAATGAGTTAGAAACTACCAACACTCAGGGATAAATTTTAGAAAGTACTTTGGTTGAAAATGGCTATCGTAGTGGCAAAACCATTAATCGTACCTCAATTTAAAAGAACAGGGGTACATTTGCTAATTGTTAGTCGAGTTGACTCCGAAAGCATACAATGATGAGTAGCGAACGATTTTTTCGAGAAATAAACGATATTCCAGTCAAACTTATTTCAAGAGTTGTAGGTCAAAGATCATATATATTTAATTGTATTTAGCATATTAATTTTATTTGTACAATGTAAAATATAAATTGCAGGTCTCGTAACAGAGACCATGAAATTCCACTTCTTGAGCATGTAGTAACACTGATAAATACATAAGTAGATCTCGCTTAACCTATTACAAGGCTCGGATATACTATTGTTATATACTTACAGGGTAAATGCCTCGTAATACAAAACCAGGTCAAGTATCTTGGGGTTACTCTAGACCGTACTCTCACATGGCAATCGCACTGCAGGGCCCGAGCTACTCTTGGTAGAGTGGCTTTGGCGCACTGCAGGAGGGCCATTGGGAGGAAATGGGGAGTGATTCCGGGAATATATGCCTGGCTGTACACTGCGGTAATACGACCATGTGTTACCTATGCCTCCGTCGTTTGGGTTTCGGCTACCCTCAAAGCGACCACAATGAGACCAATAGAGCGACTTCAACGAGTTGCTCTTTTGGGTACTCTAGGAGGATTAAAGTCGACACCAACAGCTGGTATGGAGTGCATGATTGGTCTTTTACCAATCAAACTGCACATACAACAGCTAGCTGTTCGTACAATGTACCGGCTTTTGAAAAGAAGTCAGTGGCTGAACTGGGAAGGGAGGGGGCGCACAAAGGCGATTTCACATATTGACTTGTGCAGCAACCTCCGCAGAGAGATCCCAGAAATGGAACTTCCCTGTGATTATTTCCTTGAAAACATACTTGAACAAAGGAGTTTTTCAGTGGAAATTAGATCCAGGAGAGATTGGGCTGAGGATGGGTTTCCCAGTTTACCACCGGGATCCATAACCGTCTTTACTGACGGGTCAAGGATGAACGGTTCTACTGGTGCAGCCTGTTTATCAGACGAACTGAATATGCTGAGGGGGAAAGTACCTCTGGGAACTTACCCTTCAGTGTTTCAGGCCGAACTTATGGCAATCATTGCTGCCTGTGGGCCTCTTAGTGAGAGCCCAACAGGAGCGGTGATCAATATGTTTGTTGATAGTGAGAGTGTACTGAAATCTCTGATCAGTACTAGTCCAGTACCGGGATTGGTCAGAGATGGCAGGAACATCATTAACTCAATATCAGCAAACAGAAGTGTCACTCTACACTGGATTCCTGCCCATACGGGGTATGAAGGGAATGAAGCAGTAGATGAACTGGCCAAGGAGGCGTCTAGTATGCCTTTCCTTGGTCCAGAACCAGCAGTACCGGTACCCTTTTCGTTTATTAAAACATCCATACGGGGGTGCTTCCGACGGAAGCATTCCGAGGAATGGATGAAGCGAACTGACTGCCGTCAGACAAAACTATTCATTCAGGACCCATACAGGGACACTGATTCGACCTGGCGACAACTGAGTCGGGGCTCATTAAGACTCCTTACTCAAATTGTCACAGGGCACAATACTCTCCAAGGACATCTACATAAGATGGGGTTAGCAGAGGACTCCACTTGCACTCTGTGCGATGTGGGGGACGAAACTAGTACCCATTTCTTAGGTGTCTGTGATAGTTATTGTGCCTTGCGTTTTCAAATCTTCGGGACACACACGATGTGCCCGGAGGAATTAGCAAAAGTGCCCCTCACCAGTATAGCGCAATTCATCGCTAAATCTGGGAGATTCGTCCGAGATCGAGAGGGGCGCTAACATCGGCACAGTAAACTTCTTGTTCTTTTGGGGCGCCCGTAATAGGCCAGAAATGGCCTTGACGGCTGAGTGGGCAAAGCATATGTGCAATGTCCATTCAACCCACCTAATACATACATACATACATATATACTATTGTTATAATTTAAAACCTATTTACAACCTCCATTAGCAAACAAATAATTGACCGTCAATCACAATCGTTTGGTTCACTCTCCACTGAAATAGGATATAAGAGGCCTCAACCTCCGACTGAAGCCATGCCAACTCTGATGATTCAACCCTACAAATCGCATCAGCTCGATCCTAACTTCGTAAGCAAATGCAACAAACGAAGTCGCCAAAAGGCCAAGCAGAATCACAAAAATGGTTGCAATATTGTAGGACATTTTTGTTGCAGTGACAACTTCCTGTTCCGTGTGCTTGATCTTGTAGCTTTCCCTCAAAGTACTTACAAATCGCCACTGCGTAGCGATTCCCGATTCCGTCAAAACATTCGATCTTCTAATGACATTATTGTCAACCCAATAGCTAATGCCCCACGATGTACTTCTCGGCAGAAGCATTTCCGTAACTTTCGAAATTGTAGCTTTAGGCTTGAGAATTTTCAAGATTTTCGCCATTTCCCCAACATCATTGGACCACCCGACATATGCAGTTCGACTACAGTCTTTTATGATGTCGAAAATCGACAAGTTTCTCGAGATCAATTGTGCGCAATCTGGATACAAGGAAACAGCATTGAAAAATATATAGTCGTAAAACGTTGATTGTTCGTCTGAGAGCCTGAAACGATTTGCAATGCTATCAAGATATTCATGATACTCCGTCCTGTAGTAAGGTCTGTTATCAAGAAACCAGTTGGTATCGCTGTAGATTCTAGTGCAGAAGGTCAAATTATTCTCATTCGTCTCGTTCTTGTAAAATCTAAAATCACTATAACTGTAGTCTTGGACTTTGCTGTAAATTGTGAAATTCATCTCGATGAGGTCTGTGAATTTGGCCAAGGTAATGGGAGCAGGTGGGGCAGTCAGAGTCGTTATGTTTTGACCTTTATAAGCGTTACTCAAAACGACTGAAACCAAGAGCAAGGTGACGCTAATCCAATACAGAAATCCCCGCCGTTTTGAATTTGCAGCAAGCTTGTCACTCTGTTCTAGAAATACTGTGATTCCTATGAAAAATGCTTCGACGGCGTAGACGTTAAATTTGAGTTTAAGCACAACAAACAGGAATACGCCGAAAATACAATAACTCGCTAATAAAGTAATCCAAATGGAAAAATCAAATGCAGAGACGAGGGCATTAAAATTGATCCCTGCTTCAGATCCACCTCCACAAGTTAGAAATTGAAGATGCTCTTGGCTAGTCGTGACGAGTCCTTTGTTAAATAGTGTGGTTGGACGGATTGTCGGTCCGCATACATCGCAAAGTCGCCTAAAGCGTTGGTCACTGTTTTTATCCAGTTTCATGTCGTCTAGGTATTTGCGGTTAATTAGCGACACATTCGGGAGGACCAAGTGGACGAGGACCATTTCAATCGATTGATTTCCGAGCCAACCTTGTACTGTTGTAAATGTTGCTTTTCCGAAGGTCAGGAATTTAAATAGCTCCAGACGGGCTTCTACGTCAATGGTATATTTAAATATGTCCTCACTAGAACCGAAATTAATATCCCATGGGATTCCATCTGGTTTCACACGATCTATTTCGATAAGAGCTTCGTCAAGACGTTCTTTTTCAAGGCTGGATCCGTTTGTTCTGAGTTGGATCCGGAAATTAGATGAGTTTACGCGGTTGCAGAATTGGCAGATGATTGTTACGTTTTGAATCAAGTCGGTTGAGTTGGAAAGGGTTAGAAGGAGTAGATTTGACGGTCTTATTGTGATAATAGCATATTCGACCTTGTGTATCCAAGGCATGATGTCGAACGACTCACGGTGAATTAGTATTTCGTATCGTCCGTGGTTGCTGTGTAATAACGGATACCACCTACATTTTGGAAAAAGTCATTGATACAAAGTTTAACTTGATTTTTAAATTAGCGATGCTTCTCAAGTATTTGTGATTTTTTCAGATTTACAGACTAAATTTGATAGTTGGCTATTAGAAGAGAAAACGTTCAACTGTTTCCTATTTTTTAGGAATATCACTGACATCCAGTAAAAGAAGTCAAAGATCAAGTGCCTTAGGGTCAAACGTCAATAGCTTTAGGTCAAGGACCAAATATATGATCAAAGCCCAAGGTCTTTAAGGTCAAACTTCAAAGGCCGTAGGGTCATATGTCAAGGGCAATATGGTCAACAGCCTTTTGGTCAAAGGTATTATTTGCGTTTGTAAAAACTTAAATTTGTTTAAACATCAATGGCAACAACGCACCTGATTTTGTTTTCGCGTTTCAAACTAGGTTTAGTGGTTTCTAATGGTTTTTGATTTCGAAGATGACTCTACGATATGTATAGATCTATGTATTTTAGGAGTGTGTGTGACTACAGATGGAAATAGTAGGTAACCCTCCATTGCTCTACGATACCTTCCTATATGCATTTGAGTGGCATTTTTTAAATGGGAAAAGTCAAAAACACTTACAGCAACTCTAAATCATACAGACTCTCTAAGCCAAGATTAGCCCAAAAATCTTCGTAAGCGGAGGGCACTACCAGCTCGTATTGTTCTCGATGGGGTCCACTGTACATGTCCGGTTCCATGTCCCTTCCGGGTGGCAATAAATACAGTTGCGCAAAACAATGCCATTTGAATGTTGATGGATTCTGCATGGCGGGGGTCAAAAGCGAGGAATTAAAATCGTCACCGGGGTAGGAAATGGGACGTGGGTAGTATATTGTATAAGGCCGATGTCGGTAACGGGACAAGACGATGGGGGTCTTGATGTTAATCAGGTCAAGGTTTTGGTAGTTTATCAGATGAACCAAACAGTCGGAAAATGTCGAGAGGTTCTCATCCAGATTTAGGACACAATTGTTGTTGTTTTTGTTTCCATTGTCCGGAATACTAGTATTGTCTACCAGTGTTTCGGAATAGCTGGGCATTACGGATTGTATGGGTTGTAGAATTAGCAAAATCCGCAGAACGAGAGATCGCGGTTTTAAATACAGAGATATTGGCAGTCTTGTTCTTGTCATTGTAAGTGTTTACCGTTTGTTCAAAAAATGCTACAATAAAGTGGAACTATATTTTATTCAGAATAAGTTATTGTTGCCCTCATGAAGTGTGTGGTGCGTTGGCTTGTCTGGTATCGTCTGCTAAATTGTAGTTGTGTGGGTTAAAATTCGTATTTATGACCTTAAAATGATTAACCAAAAATAATAATCCATTAGATAGCAAATGATTGTTACAAGGAAACCTTGTCAGATGTTCAACCCCGTATTTTTTCAAACTTGTTTCATTTGAAAGAGGATCAAAAATAATGAAACTTTAACATCGGAACTATCTGTGACTAAAATCGTTTTGACGTAGTAAAGTAGGTGGTAAGATCCAGAAGCGGACGCTATTTCAGGGTTTCTTGTGTTAAGTCCCCCTTTAGATTATGCGAAAAGGGCGGTTCAGTGCAATACTAATTTAGGGGGTCCTCCAATGTTAACTCCCATATATGAGTGATGGAAACCTCCATCACTCATATATGGTTAACTCCCTATCTCGGGACTTTTCAGGGAACAGAGGTGAAAAGGGGAATAGTCAACTTTCTCCTCTTTCTCCCCTCCTCGCTCATGCTAGTTTTTCACGTAAAACTCGCAGTGCTTTACCTTCCCAATGACTTTACTACGTCAAAACGATTTTAGTCACAGATAGTTCCGATGTGAAAGTTTCATTATTTTTGATCCTCTTTCAAATGAAACAAGTTTGAAAAAATACGGGGTTGAACATCTGACAAGGTTACTTTGTTAGTCATAATACGACGTGTTTCATTAGTTATTCCACGCACATAATTCCTTTAGATTGATTTTATTATTAAGATTACTCAAAAGCAATCATAAGTTGGGTTTTGTAGTTCCGCATTGCTATAAGACAATTAAACTTTTCAGTTGTAGCTCGGAGATGCTCTTAAATAAATGACTAATTGTAAGCCATTGGTTTTGTCGACGGATAATTTAATTTATTAAATACTCATTTCAATCCGTATGAAAATATTTTATGTCCGAATGACACGCTTCACCTGATCGAACCGCAGAACGAAATATTAATTAAAATTTAATCAAAATTTCAAGATGTATTGTATTCCGATGTCTATATCAATATTTTGACGCGCGTAATGATTTTCTCTGAATTTCCATATTAAATTTAATTAATGATTTATCAATTGTGAAAAATAATTCAAAGACTTCTTATGGAATCGTGAAATCCAATCAAAATGGAATCGTGCGAAAGGTTGATTAGCAAGGATCAGATTGTACTAGTCAGTTCTAGTCTCCGTCCCGATGTTTAACAAGTTTAACTTTTTAAAAGGACTCTACTTGAATTTAATATGGAAATAAGAATAGCTAGGTTGTTTTTAATAATGAACAAGACTGGTAGGGAGGCCACAAAAAGTTGGGCAGGGGCCATTTAGTTTTGCCGGAGGCCAAGGAACGATAAAATCTGATGCATGAGTTCAGTCAGATACCGACGCCTTCCTCCCTCGCATTATTCGGTATCCTATCCATACCTACCTCTCACAGCTCGGTATCCTACTCCTATCTACCTCGCATAGCTCGGTATTTTACTCCTATCTACCTCGCATAGCTCGGTGTCCTGCCCTAACCCTATCTTCCTAACCTGAATCAACTGCTTTTTTTACATTTTAGCGCCTGCCGGCGGGGCCCCTGCAGGGGGCAGAAAAGTGGGGCGTTCAATACTATACTGCCCAGTGAATATGGCGAAAATTAAGAAAATTAAACAACAATCGAAAGTTATAAAAATCAACGTGTAAAATAGCTTAAGATGAGGAAAACTCGTACAAAAACTGATTTTTAACCGGTTTTGGGGTTAGTATTTGGCACATATCTCACCAACGCTTCGGAGATATGAAAATCTGGTTAGTGATTTAAACTCGTAATGAAGTCGTAAATAACATTTTGTATCTTGTTTTCTACATCTATAATCTTAAAGCATCTAAAAATAAAGAGAATCCAAACAAATCCGATTTTTACCCGGTTTTCGAGGTTTATCTCAAAAACGCTTTTATGATTAACGTCGTTTTATTGCAGATTCGGAGTCTACGCAAAATTTGCGATAAAATGGTATATAATATGTCCGGATTGAAAAAATTGAACCGAATTTATGTCATTTTAGTAGTGGTATACTAAATACCCGACTGGATACATTATGTGTTACAAACTCCAAGGCACTAGGTCGCCAATATTGAATGTGGATATTTATAATCTAATTTAAACTCGAGATGATTTCGACAATAGGTGTCAAGTTCTATACTCTTTTGAATCCTTTATTAAGTGGTGTAACCCCCTTAATGGGAAGACTCGATCCGTTAATCTGTCCGTCCGTGCTCTAACTTTTAGGTTAAAGTATTTTTTCGGTTACTTATTCAATGGGACCAGACTCCTGACGCACCTTCAGTTATAATATCTGGAACTGATCGGGCACATCCCCTTGCTGCAAAAAATTCGAAACTCCAACAACCGCATGAATATGTCACTTATTTTGGAAGTACATATACTACCTAATCCCACCCTTATATACATATGGAACCATACCCACTGACATTGGGGGTGTGCCCACGCTATATAAGAGGATCTGAGATTTGAGAAACGCCTCACTAATGGCAGGGAACGCTCCTGACCTGATAATATTTCTATACATGTTGGATTTTAGGTGAAAAGTTTAGCGTTATTAATTTGAAATTTAATACGTGGTTCCACGCCCTTCGCACGTGCGTTTGCAACGGTTTGTTTATTGTGTCATTCATTCGTTCAAATAAAATCAGTATGTTCACCCAGGGGTTATACACACAATTTGACAATCAACGTTTTAAATTCTTTGTTGTGTTAACTGTATTGTGAGTATTGTCCAAGTTTACAAAATATTTATTGTTTAATATCTTACCATCACAATTTTTTTTATAACATTTTAATAAAATGCTACTTAGACAGTTAAAAAATGTATTTTAGCTAGTTTCAACGGAAATAAAGATAAAGTTTATTTGAGACCATTAATAAAACTGTTTATATAACTTCGAGGTGAGGTTACTCTCTGAACTGACCAAAAGGTCAAATCAGAAATATACATGTGTGACTTCATTTAACGGGTAGCATATTGAGTAAATTCTACTTCACTTAATATTAAACCTTATAAGAAATACAGAAAATAGCTTAGTATTTTATTGCAGTTGGCATAATAGTAATTTTTCAAAATCGTATTGGTTTTCGTCATAATTAAAATTAAAGTCTCATAATAAATACGTTTGCACTACAAAAGTACATAATGTCTTCGAAGATCAATAGATCAACTTCCCCTCTGCGTTACACCTAGCCATACCTCCTTTAACAATGTCAATAATTTCAGGACTCTCAGAATAATTTCTCTTCGAGTCTCAAGCAAAAACACTGAAATAGAAATAGAACTGACGGTTGCATAAAAAATGAAAAACGGGCCCAGATTTCTAATGGTGATTTTCGAAGTTTCCGATGCAACAGATTGAAGATTATGGCGCTCAACTATTCTCACATACGTTCTGATTCTAAACTCTTGCCAACTTGCAATCAGACGAAGAATACCTGATTCCATTAACTGGTTCGTCCGCTTAATCAAATGTTCCGACAAATGCGTAAAAAACATAATAAAGTACATCTTAACGTTTAATTTCTCATCCACACTGAAGCATTGATGCGTTGGAAGCGAAACTTGAATGAGATCAACGATGCCCGTAGACAAAGTGTCGTAGAATGCGTACTTTTGATTCCCGTCGGATAGATATTCAACAATTTCTAGAATTTCCAGATTGTGCTCAACAATATGCAACGATTCTCCCAATTTGTGAATCAGTCCATGCTTGATAAATGAGGATTGCATCGTGATATTTGGGTGGGTCGCTCCAGGCGGTTTCGATACAACGATCTGATAACCATTGTTAATCACTTCGGCGAGGTTTCGAAATGGAACAGCTTCGATCGGAACAATTAATTCCACGGTTAAAATTTCCTCGTAGATTGACGACAGGATCAAAACCACCATCGAAATTATTGAAATCAAAACGGTCCATTCATTAATCTGTACATTTTGTCCAAACCAAACTTTGCATAGGAGAAACACGTGATTTCCGACGCTCCCGACCGTCCAGGACTTGCTTTTTCCACTCAGGTATAATACTAAGACAATAAAACTTAATATTGCGAAGAACCAAACGTTCTTATCAAAGGGGGAGAGCCAGACCCAAAGCGTTAGACGCTCCGATCGAACTTTTGGAATGCAATAAGTTAAGCGTCCGCCAAAATTTGACACACTGAACAGCATGTTAACATTGTTTATCGAATATTCCTGTACATTAACATCGAAGGCACATAGTTTGTCAAGTTTACGGTAATCTGGGTTCAAAGTGGAACCCCCATAATCGATCCCGACTTGTAAGTCATTTGCTAGGATATCGATTATCAAATTCGAAGGATGGCAATTGCTGTAGATGTAGTTGAGCCGGTCTTTAGTGGCCCAAATACTTGAGCTGCAGTCTCTACCCGGATTTTCTAGTAAAACCGGGATTTTAAAATTAGTCCAGTGCGGTTTGAATGCCAAGAGGGGCTGCGCTAAAATCGGATTCTGGTTGCTTGGAGACCAACTATTACAGTACGGGCACCATATACACCACTCGTACGGACTTGTGTTGTTAAGAAATATGAGGTAAACCGATGCTGGCCACACTTTAAAAAAACGTACCGGTGGCGAGGACAAAATTCTCTGTCGATCACGCCAAATTATAAGTATGAAGTAAGAATGACGGTGATTTCTATATGTAAATTGGCTTTTTGTCATAAACTGAAAGAAATGGAGATATATATAGACCGGTGATGTGGGTTTAAGCCCTTGAATTATTATATTGATGCTGCAGATTTCGAAGTTTCGGATATTCGGTTGAATAGGTTCCGACTGGTTGAAATCAGAAATCGTCAAAATATTTCCATTGTTGCTTCGCAAAACGCTGTCTAGAATTTCTGAGAAACGATAGTCTTGGGAAATTGTTTTCAAGTGCAAAGTACAAGGGCCGAAATTTGCAAGATCTATATTAAATTGCAATCCTTTAACAATAAAACTGTAAGCCGAAAGAATCAAAAGAGCCCTCATTTAAATACCAGACTAATAAGTCACAATGATGGCTTAAAATATAACAGATGTGTAAAGTCTGAGGTGAATGGAAAGAATGCTGAAGTCTTGGTAAGGATAAAGATAAAGTCACGTCTGACCTTCTATCTGTTTAATATTGATTTTTTTTAAATAGGCATAACCGACACGTGTGAAAGCGTTTTAACCGGATGGATGTCTAATGCTTAATTTCAAGGTGACATTTGGCCTAATATTTACCTTTGAATAATTGATTATAATGAAACCATTCCGTGTCATATTTTGTTTGCAAACATATGCAAGTAATTATGGATTGAAGTTTAAGTCAGCCAGTTTCTCTTTTACTGTTTACCGTCCCGTAATCAATATTGAGTACAATAAACCGTTGCAACGCGCATACGAAAGAGGTGAAACCAACACGAACAAAACTATTAACTGAAATAACATTTAAGTAAAGAACGTTCCCGCAACATTACGAATGGTTTTTTAGTTATAAGGTTTAAGAATGTTAGTGTAGCATATTGGGAGATGTTTAAACGTTCTGTTCTGGGGCTTTCTATAATCTTTAAGCTGAATTTTGACTCAAACAGCGCGGTCACACCCCCAAGTCTTAGTGGGGGTGGTCATGAGTGCTTAATGTGATTTCCTGGCATGTGGGTGTCATTTAGCCCTCAACTCAACATTTGCGTCATATTGCGCGGTCACACCCCCAATGCGGATGGGGGTGTTTTCCTAATTCCCATATGAATGTTTTCTTAAATATGCACGTATGATTCAGTATATCAATGGTACTTTGAAACTGAATACATATGCAACAGTTACCGTGCACTATTGTGTGTACTATATAAGCATTTAAGCATCTATGTGCTAAGTTTCGAATTTTTTTTGAGCGATGGGTGTGGCCGATTGTTACAAAAAACGATAGGCTTGGGGCGAGGGAATGGTAGGTCCAAACTGTGAAAAAAATGGAAAAAGTTCAACCGTTCGAGCGCTAGAGTGGGAACGGACGGACGGACGGACAAGGTCTTCCCAATTAGACTCTTAATAAATGCGAAATACGGTCATCTGGATTGCACCAGCCAATAACTAAAACCTCGGGCCGCCAGGTCCAATAACCCACGCTATCTTGGGCTTTTGGAATTATTAGCGATATTAGGAATAAAACGATGAACTCTTTTTAGACGTACTTTAGATGGAAATACTCTAGGGCACCAGTTACTGTCCTATGATATACAAGGTGTGTGCCATGTTAGTTTTAATGTTACAGAATATAAATTGGTCACTAAGATAACCATTAAACTTAGTAAATGTTGTCGAAAATTACAGAAGGTATCTGTTATTGTTTAAATTGTTTGAATGTGGTGAAATTATGGTATTATTATTAAATGAGTGGTTAATTTGAACATTTATCAAATGTTGAAACCACTTTACCCGAATGACCCGTCCGTCTGTCTGTCAGTTCGACATTTGTTGAACAGCTTGACCAAAAGTCACCGAATTTTGTACTTCTGGACCATAATGTGCTTTTGCTAAGAAGCTCAGAAATCAAATACCAACTCAATTCTCCTACAATATTGATTCCTGCAAATTATAAGTCATTTTTAATACTTATTAAGGGGTGAAACCCCTTAATGCTTTCATCATGTCCGTCCGTCCGTCCGTCCGTCTGTCCGTCCGTCCGGTTGCACTCTAGCGGTTGAAGTTTTTCAATTTTTTCTTTTTCATTTTGGATCTACGTTCGCCTGGCCATAAGCCTATCGTTTTCTGATAAAATCGGTCACACACATCGCTCACAAAAAATTCGAAACTTCACATTCATATAACAGTTGCCTATACAGTTGTACATATATTACAGTATAACTGTTTGTTGTCTACTTGTACAGTTTATATAATGAACTATAACCGTTGAATTTACAAAAGTGAATTTAATATCACAATCTAGCTATGCTTCTAATACAACATTAATGCTTATGGGACCACCTTCAGTGACACCAGGGGGTGTGCCCGCGCCATATAGCTCAAGTTTAGATTTTTGTGTCAAATGCCTTCTACGGGCCAGGAAATAGCAGTGCAACGTATGGGACCACCCCATACCAACACTAGAGGGTGTGCCCGCAATAAATAGGACGATATGTGATTTTCTTTGTCTTGTAGCGCTAAAAAATGTTATTCGTGTTGTTTCACCCCTTTAGTACGTGCGTTTGCAACGGTTTATTTTAATTGTAATGTAATGTATTGTAGATCATTGTTTTGCTGAGATAACCCACTCGATAGATTTAGTGTTACAAACCCTAACGATCTCATTTGTCGCCAATATTGAAGGTGGCTCAATATTTATTAAATTATTAGTATTTATAATTTTATTGAAAAAAAAAATAGCTCGGGATGGTTTCGACAATGAATGTATTTGAAAATTCACGTTTAAAATTCGTTGATTGTAGTATAAATTGTTTTGTCCACGTTTACAAACTATTTATTACCAATATCTTACCATTGGCTATAGTTGGAGTTTTATTTTTAGATAAAATGCTCCTTAGGAAAAGAGATCAGTCCACCTTCCACCCAAACTTCTCAATAATGAGTGGCCATTCAGAAGAGCCACTATGATTTTCGTTTTTCTAATTTTTTTCTTGATTTTTTGGTATATAATACATACCGTTAGCAGTTTATAAGGAGAAACAGGTCCATTGTAAGTTCTAATTGTGGTCTAGGGAAAACAATTTTTTAACTCGTATTTTCAGGACATTTGGTCATGTAGGTAAGGGCTCAAAGGGAGTAAGGTCAGAGGTTCATATTTTTTCAAACATAAGCTTCTTAGTTTTGATAAATCGTTGGAGAGGCATTGTTCAGGGCTATTCGACTGCATTTATAACATTTTGAGGTGCAGTTACTCTCTGAACAGGGGGATAAAAAGGTCAAATCACAAATATAAATGTGTGACGCCGTTTAAATATAGCAGATCGAGTAGCTTTTAATTGTGAAGATAACTGCTCTATTGTTAGAGTCACTCAAGATTTTCGATATTTTATATGTTTTACACATTTTAAAACAGAGTTTTAGTATTGAACATGTAACACCAGCATTAAAAAACTGTTTCAATACCTAAAACAAGAAAAACAACACCTATCGACGATATCCGTACATTGCTGAGACGGCTTATAAAACCATTGACCCTTCGCTGTTTTTTGTGCTTGAATTAGGTGTGCTTTTTACCAAGCAAGGCATTTTAAACAGCTTTTTTAACACGAGCAGATTGTATCAACTGCCCCTTAGCTCAATAATCCAAAAAACTCAAATTCAGAGATAAAAAACCTCCAAACCGAACAAAAGCCCGACTATTTCTGCTGTGATATTACTTGTTGAATCATATTTACAAGTCCAAATTAAAATCCATCAAACAAAATTAAATTATGAAGAAAAAAGTAGGCTTATTCGTAAGTGGCATATCCGCCTATTGGTTTTATAACATCCAGTATTCGTCAAAGGAATCCAATCAAAGCGGATTGACAGGACTATTCAATTTCATGAATCTTCCAGTTCCAGTTTTTGCTAATTCTCCAAAACAAGGAATAACAGCTTCAGCTTCAGATCCAGAGGAGTCTGGACTTCTTGAGATCGAAGGAGCCAGTGCAATCAGCAATGATGGCAATGATTTGATTGTTCGAAGAGAGCAATTTAGGGCTGAGGATCACATAGTCAATGCCTCCGAATCCCATCCTCTGTGGACACAGGTGGTTTTGGATTTAATGATTTATGTGCAGGAATAAATTTCTAATGTGTAATGCATATTGTATTTATTCTCTAGCTAAAGACATTGGGTTATCCGTCTTTTGATACTGTGAAAATCTATGGAAATTTTGCAAATTCCTACTGTACTGAAAAGCACCTACCACGATTTAGCTTCGAGCATTTGACTAAAAATATTCTGACGCAGTCCAAGAAAAATGATTGGCCGAAAAGACCAAATTTCTTTGGTGACCCGACGCTTCCAGTTATTCATCGAGTTAGCGAAGAGGAATTTAAAAAACAGAAAAAGCTACACAAGCAGGAATACACTTTAGGTAACCGAAGTAAAGACGTTATGCACAGCAACTTTATTTATTTGTCATGTAATGTTTAAGTTTTCAAAATACAGATTAATCAATGAAATTACGTAATTTTAGGGCACATGGCTGCGGCAAACAACCACAAAATGACGTACGAGAGTTACAAGATGACGTTCATTATGACAAACATGGCGCCTCAGGTCAGAGGTCTCAATCAAGGACTGTGGGCCCGACTAGAAGATTTTGCACAAGAATTGACTCTATCATATAGGAACGTTTACGTATTTACTGGCCCGATTGTCCTTCAAGGATGGTAGGTGCTTAATTTTTAATTAAATCACAAAATATATCTTCGGGCCACCAGATCTCTTATAGGTGTAAATCAGAGTCAATCTGCTTCTTAATTTTCTACTTTTGTTCCAACAACTTTGAAAGATCGTGTCAAAACTTATATTATTGTACATTGCAGAACAATTTCTCTAAACCATGTTTTTATTCATTTATTACGCCAGCTCGTCTGACTTTTTAGATGTTGCAGAAGGCTTAAACGGGCATTTAATCGATGAACTGATTAAGTCTGGCTATGTAGTTAGCCAAAATTCTAAAGAACTGTAAGACCTATGAATTATTTTGATTTACGCCTGTAACCCTCATATTAATTTCTGAATTGTTTTTGTAGTTCATTTCAAGAGCAAGAAAGTGTTCCATGTTCATCGTCATCGGCTTCATTATCTTTACAAGAATTAAAAGATTTATTTACCAAAATGAGGTATGTACTTAACTGAATCAAATTCATACCACTTAATTCTTAAGATCCAGATTTTAAACTCGTACAATTTCAATTTTTGACAGCCAGACTTACCTAGACAGTCATCAACACACTTCATCTAATTTAGTACTTATCAACCGGATAGGAAAACCCGGAAAGCAAATTGTGGTTCCGTCTGCTTTTTTCAAAATTTTGGTTTGTGAAACCTTAGAAGGCGGAGTTTATGACATTTGGGTTTACAATGTTCCTAATCGAGTTTCTTTGCCTTCAGTTCCCGTCAACGAGGAGTTGAAAACTTGCGAGGTTTATGATATAAGTTTTTAAATATTTTTGTATAATATATGAAACGTTTGTCCTACATATTCAGCATTTGGGCAGTTTTTCTAATTTTTCCAAATTCTGATAATTGTGACTTTACTTTTGTTCCAAGTCCAACATCGGTTTCATCCTTTTATACTGAATACAATTGGTTTCATTAAAAAATATTTAATATCATGTCTATATATTATTATTTTAGTCTGACGTAGCTACAATCTCTCGTCTGACCGGGCTTAATTTCTTCAAAACACAGGACGTTCCTACTATCAACTTTCGAAACTGCAATGGATTCCCGTGTCCAGAACCAATCCAGTTTGGAAAAAATGACCAAAATGGGAAAAAGAAGAATACCAAGACCAACTCATCTAAAACGTCTAGTTCTCATTCACGAGGTCCAATCCCCATCATTCGATCAACTGAAACTAATCAAGTAGCTGCGTCACCTAATTCTGACAACAACAATTTAGTCAAAACCGTTACCTTAACTGAACAGGCTCCGGATTCGAATAACTCTACCGTAGCTGAAAGTCCTACTGAAAATTGTGATACTGAACAAACTGTGACTGTCGAGAATTTACCAAACACGCCTGATATTTAATTCAGTTTAATTACGTCTGTTAATAGTATTTAAATCTGTGATTTTATTGAATTTTATTATTGAATAGCTCAATCGATTTGTTATATATTTATTTTCCGAATTTTACTTGAATCGCGCAGTACCAATTGCATTTTTGTGTTCATAATTGTATTTAGATAGATTCTTTGACCAACTAAACAGTACATGAAAATATAAATATATTTGTATGGTGATTTTTATAAAAAGACGATTCTATAAATTTTGTATTCAAAACAAACCTCCAGACTTCCCGACTGTCCTAATAATTATTATGTACACTGGACGCATACCATTTATCCATAAATCCAGTGCAAAATTAACAACTCAGTTTTTTAGGTTCAGCGATAGCCATATTAGTGTCCAACAGTATCAAATCTGTTCGCAAAACTACTTCATCCCCGGATACTTGATACGAATCCAATTCAATCATTCAGCGTAATCTTTGGGTTCGAGAAAACATGTCAATACTATTGAAATTTTAAGCAAGTTAGCATTTTAACTGCGTTCCAATCGGTATCAAGCTATTGGTATCAATAATTTTTGTGCACAATATTACACCAATATTTTCTAAATCTAAAGCGACGATGCTCTTTTCAGAGGGATAGGGTTCCACTCTTAGCAGGGATCAAAGAGCAATTATTTTTAAAATACGGGTCGTCCATTTGCTAAATATTGTAGGTGTCGATGATTAAATATAAAGTGATAGGCCGAAAAACAATGAACCTAGTGGGTTTAAAATTTTGAAACATAATATTTTGACCAGGTCAGCCATAAAGACTTAAAGACATAATGGGAACTTTTTATAGGTTTAATCTTACTAACGTCAGAACATAAACAAAATCAATCCACTGAATGTAGACAAGCGATGTAATCTATGCCGGACAATTTGCATTAAAAATAGCAACAGTTTAATTATTTCTGGAAAGTTTTAATCTCTAAATATTCTCTCATAAGGTGCTTTCGTAAGAACAAAATAATGAGACAATATAGCGAGTCAAATAATTAAATCTTTTAATATAACACCTTAAAACAATAATTAAAACGTCTTTGAACACATATCACAACAAAAACAGGTAACGCTTTATACATCTAGTTATTTAAAGTCTTAATGAAGGTACCGTTAATACAGCTAACTATGTAATTAACGATATTTACATGAATAAAATATGTACAAAAGATTATGTCTAAAATACGGAATATAATACAGTTGGCATAAAATGGCATTTGGCATTATTCGTATCATCAACCTCATTAAAAAATCGTCTCTTAATCCTTCAGTTTTATTTGTAAATGGAGTTGAGGCCCGATGGTCGATGAACATCCGGTTGTCTTCGAATATCTCCAAATTCGCCATCGTCCGTTTCCGCTCGTTCGTACCGGATTTGGGAACTTGACATCAAATCTCGTGCAATCGCCCTCCGTTTTACGACGAGGAAACTGAGGATTGACACTCCGACAATTATTAACAGGATTCTGAAACATAAAATTAATTAATTTAAACCCAGCTTTTTTAATCGTTTTAATCGTTGCGTTGGTGTGGATGAATTTCGTGCCATTTGGGGGGGGGGGGCGTTTAAATTGTTTAAACTATTCACATCAGTACAGTAGCTTTATTTCGGGGCATGAATTTAACGAATATAGCGGTTAGGTTAGATTGATACTCATTCGGATGATTCTGGCCCATTATTCCCCTCCCAAAATTTACAGCCCATTATTTCCGCCCCATCATTACCAGCCCTCTACATATAGCACAGTCTATAAATGCATATCGTTTCAATACATTAATTAATTTACCCAATCACGAGAATGGTAACCCCCGCAGTCATATAAGGGCTTTGGTTCAAATTGGCATAATCCTCAGGACTCAAACTGTCACTACCCGACTTGCACCGACTGAAAATCTCGGGTTCGATTGCCAAACTCTGGAGGGATTTCCCTTTCATCTCCTTTGGTTCCGCACAACTACAAGCAATATTATTAAGATTTATTTTTATTTTTCACAAATATTATGTTAAATTAAATATTAATGCACAGGATGATGATATTCCAACATACGTCAAGTCAAGGGTTTCCGTCGGGGTCGTCTCTCTTATTCGTGCCACAAGGATTGTAACCATCCAGTCTAGATTGCAGTCACATCTGCTCGATAAAAAATTACAGAACATTAGTTCTTTGCTTTTAATGTATTTATGAGAAATGTCAAAATTGTCCTTACCGGAATGGATTATTCTGGATGTTGATGTAGTCGATGTATTGCCAAGCAGCCAAGGCCTGATCGACGTGCGTTAGGCCGTTGTCGTTCAGATAGAGCTAATTTTGAAACGAAAACATTAAAATGATTGAGATAATTATTTTTAATTGTCTTATAAATTAATTATTAAAAAAAAACGCTAACCTCTTTAATAGGCCAGTCATCCGTGTGATTGGTATCGACAAGTCCTCGAAAGGCAGAGTCATGAATCTCGTCCAACCTCCTGTTAAAGGAGACGTCTAATTTCGTAAGGTTTCTCAAACATCCAAATGTCTCCTCTTCAATCGTTCTCAACGTGTTTATATGTCGGATGCTCAAGTCTACCAACGATTCCAGACCCTAGAATGTTTTGAATTTGAATTTTAAGACGATTTTGGAGATTTTTAATTTAAAAATTGTAATTTAATTTACCTGGAAAGATTCTTTGTCTAAAGTTTCGAATTTATTTCCGTCCAAATTGAGGAAAGTTAGGGAGTGGGTGAACCTCAATTCCTGAGGGACGCTAATGAACTTGTTTCCAGAGAGATCGAGGGCAGCCAGAGACTGGAGGTCATGGAGCATCCCTTCCGGCAACGAACTTAGGCCAGTGTGTCCCAGACCCAAAAACTAATTAGTTAAACATAGTAATTAGTGAATATAAAAGTCGTGATTAAAATGTAGGTTTAAATTGAGGAGATTTGGATTGGTTTCGATACCTCCAGTTTTCTGAGCGATCCGATAGTTTGGGATGTTCCTCCACTCAGAGTCTTGAGGGGATTGTGGCTGAGGTCCAATGTTTGCAGACTTGTTAAATGATCCAGGAGGTCCTTGTTTAGACTGAAATTTAATTCATTTGATTGAAATTATTAATATCAGTTAAATGATCAGAATGCCGGTTATATTTGAGTGTAATTTCCGGATTAATTTTATCCTGTGAACTGTTTTAAGCATTTTTTTTATAAAAGCAATGAAATCGAAATCGAGTTCTTGGGTTAGGTTAATATTACAATTTCAATTGAGCGTTCAAGATACTGGAAGATGAGTCAGTTAACTTTCATACATTCTCTGATACAACTGGGATTTATAACGGTACATTTGTAACACTTTTGAGTAAATTGCGAAATTCGTTAATGATAAACCATTTGAAACCTCTAAAAACTAAAAAATATAGCTGAATAATCGCAAATTGTTAAGAAACCGTCAGACAAACAGACATTTTCCCTCACCTATGAATCTTATTATGAGACAAATTCAGATGTTTCATCGGCAATGGGAAGTAGCCTCCATCCTCGGATCCATTAAATGGTCCAAAAAAGACCCCTTCGAATAGACTATCCGCCGTTAAGTTATTATACGTCAATGTCAAACTCTCGAGAGAAGTCAAGTCAGCAAATGCGGATCTTGAAATCTCAGAGATTTGATTCCGATGGAAAGATAAGATGACGATTTTAAGGCTCGGGAATCGGGGAATATGTTCGAGTCGATTGTTGTCGAAACTGACGTCCAAACTGCGATTGGCGTCGACGTTGATGGCATTCAACGTCACGTTCCAGTCCACGTCTTCGTAGAGGGACTTGAGGAGGAGGCTGTCGCAACTGATTTGAATCGGAACGATCCCCGTGTCACAGAAACAAGCGTTTGTCAAGTCACACATGTTCACTCCATCACTATCTTCGGCCCTGACGATAGTCACTAGACTCAGGAGGAGGACGGCCAGGTTTTTCAAGGGTCTCGACATTTTTTAGCTATTTTTCCAGATTCCGGTTCCTATAAAATTAAAAAAAAGTGAATTAAGCTATGATTTTAAGCAAAATCCAAACTAACAATTTTGAATTTGTAGCAACTGCATGTCCTACGCTACGGGTAGCTTTTATCAGAAAAAAATATAACCAATATAAAACATAAGAATTTTGTTTTCAAGAAATATAAGGCTGGTTTCATTTTAAGAGTGATCTCATTTCAAAAGCACATAAGTCGTAACAAGAAAACATACAAGCTATAGATCAACGATTTGGGTTCAGCCGTTTAAGGGATATGACGTACTAAAAGTGGGACTTTTAAGCTGGACACCCTGTAAACATAAATGATACCCCTAATTAACTCTGGGCACCAATTGTGACATTGCATTGTGAGTATGAAATCTTCTCATTTTCCCTCCCTAATAAACAAATAAACAAATAGGAATAATTGATTCCCTTGACGAAGTCTGTGTTCAATTAATTAATGATCTACAACCTTCAAGGTTTTCAGACAGTTGACATCTCGCCAATTGTTCGACCTTCTGAAAATGCATTGGGACTTATTAGTAGGGACAGACTAAACAGGGTCGTTCATATCTTTCGTCTGGTACGGGGCAATCAGACAAAGAAAAACTAAGCTTTTTGCTGTCTAATCTGACCTGTGTTTAATAAACGATATTACTATGTTAAAACGATTTTATTCACCAATAGTTCCAAGGTTAAAGTTTCATTATTTCACACCCTCTTTCGAATGAGACAGGTTAAAAAAATATTGGGATTTTACATCTGAAAATGTTCCCTTGTAAGATTCACAACTATCAAATACTTGTAATTACCTGTTAAGATTTAATCCAATCCAATTTTTAACTGCACTCGTATTTATATATTTTTCCGTTTCAAATAATTTCACCAACGAATTCAGTGGTATAATACTTGGCCGATTTCCGAATTGTAAAGAGAGTGGGATATTAAGTATGAAATGTATCACAGAAAATCGAGACTTATCAGTCCAGTTTCACCTTATCACTGTTTGCACATAAATGATAAATCACATCATCACCGTTACGGCAACAGAACCTACCAGAGTCATACCAGATACTCGGTAAAAATCGTCCCTTAATCTCAAACTCTTATCATCCGAGAGCTAAATATTACAATAAATCCTACGTATTTTCCGGCTCGTTCCAACAACTAAAGTTCCAACTCAATATTTGTTATAATAAATTATGATTTTAGCAAAAAAAAAAACAGGGATGAGTCATAAGTGCAAAGAGTATTACACACGCTTATGAACTCATATTTAGATGTTCAGATATTCAGACGAGGATGACAGGAAACCATTTCCAAATAGGATACAGATCACAGGCTCAGAGTCAACCCTTTCCAACTTCAAAGATCAAGTTCAAAACCGTAACGAAGAGGTTAATTTAAAAGCTTAAAAAACCTTATAATTTTAAATTTCAAGGTGTAGAATCGTAGAATAATTATTTTTTAATGGTTGCAAATCTTGTTCTGAAGAGCACTCACGGTTAAAAATGATATCTTGAAGTGAGTCAGAGCTTATAATGTAGTTTTTTTTTTACTGAAAATGATACGGACTAACTATTTTCTGCCTGCCTAGTTAGCCATGTGTTTAACAAAATTAACTGTAATAGTAATTAAGTTTTATCAGAAAACTTATGAAAATGTAGCATGCCAGTAATGCTTTGTACTTTTTATTTTACGAGAGAGAGTTATTTTGTTGATTTGTTGAGTTCTGCTCGTAAACTGTCAATAATATCAAGTCTTGCAAATTAATAGCTGAATTTTTATGCTTTTGTCGTGGAAAAGTGTGGCAATGAACAGTTTCCTATTTCGTCAAGAACAATAAGGTTTCCATTGCCGATGTCCGTTTGGAATAAGAGCCAACACGCGACAGACTGGTTATTATCTACAAACCCAACGTAACAATTCCTGTACCGGAGGAACTCAAGTTCTTAAACACCAGAAAAGAACACACGAATCCTGTGCTTAAAAACAATGTTCTAAAAGCTCTCTTCCCCTTCCATATTTTAACTAACTAACTCAAGAAGAAGACTCACCTGAAAGATATTAAATTTTACCTTTGGGCCGTTCATAAAAAATCATATTTTAAACACAAAACCTTTAATTTACTCGCAAAAACTATTAGATTTTGTGTTTAAAACCAGTAGTTTAGCAGTTTCTAAGCAATTTCAGTCCATATCGAGCTGTAATTTACCATTTAACCTTCCCTTTCATTAACTTCCGATATAATTTATGGACTCTTTGACGATGACTATAGATTCTTACTATTCTCAATCGATGTAAATGGAGTTAGGCATAATGTAACAGTGGAAATGTTCAGTCCAGGATGATTCTGTGAATGATATCATGCAGTTTAACATTGGAATAGTAGCAGATGCTGTTAAAATGTATCATTATACCCCCTATCTGATACTGATCTTCTCAATTCTCGAATTTTATAACCAACAATTCTTCAATGAAATGAGACGGGGCTAGTATTGTAATTAATTGAAGGAGAGATGTTCCCATTCACCTTATGTCATCATGAACGGAGTGGAAACAGCAGGAGAGGGATCGTGTATTTCATAAGTATTTTCCAAGATTATTTTTTGCTACCTTTGCAAGCTAGTATTTCTTATGTATTGACTAAAACATAACATTATAACAATAGTTGTATAGTATATGATAAGCTGGAAGGCATTAGGAGTAATTGTAAATGATATTTTAATGCATTTGGGAGCGTAGTGTGTGTTCTTTGGCCGAAAGTTAGAAAAAGTTGATGGTGCGGAATTATTGACGGTATACGATATGTTTTAGGATGATGGAATGAGTTCTGGAATATCATTAGGAATTAAGATTGCGATTTTAGAGGTTGGCCTATCGGACTACGTCAACTTTATTTTCGTATTCGATGGATTTAACAATATTGTTGTTGGTGGATTTGGTAAATTGAATGCCGAACTGGGATGAGAAATACGGACAAAATTAAGTGGGAAGTGATCTCATTTCTCGTCATTATGATAACATATCATAAGGAATTGTGGGAATTCTAGCAAACAGGATGACCCATTAAATATGACTAAATTTTGTAAGACAAACAAGCAGGCAAATGTCCTGTTGTTTTGACCAAAAACTGTGATTTTTAATCTTGGAACATTAGATTCCACATCAAGAAGTAGACTTAATATGTTTGTTTTCCTCCTCATTTAAGAATACGATTTTAATTGGGACTATTAATTATCGTATTGACCATGGGAAATAAATGCATTTTTTGGAAAACTGCAGGTACTACTACTGCCCCATCCATCCTACACGCAACGTGATTATTTAATTACTCACAAACGGGATAAATACTAATTTAAACTATTTTTGATTCCAGTGTCAAGGTTAAAATGTTCTTGTTAAATTAGGTAAAAATAAACTAATGTAGCACTGTTTGAATTAAACATGAATTTGTAAAATATATAGTAAGGTCTATCTCTATACGTCTTTAACCAATTCGTGTTTTTTCGTCGTTTGATCATATTCATATTGACTTAACTAAAATGCTTTTAATTCTACTCAACAAATACTTGAGAATCAACTTTAAGCAAATTTAAAGGAACTCCTGGTCACAGAAAAAAAATAAGCCCTCTTAAGTCAATGTCACGAAAACATGCTTCTGGCCTCGGGAATTTTAACCTGTTGAACAATGACAACCGTTTAATAAAAAAAACATTGTGATGCTGAGCTATTTGTGAATTTAAAGTCAAAATCATAATCTTAATGCAACCAAGTAGTCTCAACGTCCTTCGTCTTATGCTTTGCTCTTTTTAAGCTTTTCAATAAAAAAAACAATAGGATACGCATTAACAAATAAATATATGTATTTCCACCGGATGTAAGTCCTCAAACTTTTTGCAGTTCGGTAAAAAATCCAGTGCAATTTTGCCAGTTACCGAACCATTACAGTTCTTATTGTTGGACATGACTCTAAAACCATATGGCATATGGCAATAGTTTTAACCAGTAGCTGATTTGCTTCGTGTTTGTTTAAATAGTAACTTTTTAACGAGTAACAAGGACCAATTCAAATTCCAAGACTCAGACACCATCACTGACCCAAATTAAGCCATTGTTATTTAAATTTCATTGTCAAATGCTAGCAAGTGCTAATAGTGTTACATGGCACAATCGATTATTTAAAGTTGGTCGATAAGGACATTCATAGAATCAATCGTTGCGACGGGTAAATTATTCACAATCACAACACGATAGTTTGTGAAACCTGAAATTGAATAAGTTATTATAATATCTGCCTGTAAAGCAAAGGACTGAAACGTTAGAATTAAGCCTAATTTCTAGTTTTAAATTCGATGTGTTTTTGCATTTGAAAGCATTTTTAAAACTACTTTAAAAAGATCAATTTAGTCATCCACATAAGGAGTAGGATTTTGTCGGATCAAATTATACGCCAGTTGGGCATTGAAAGAGTAAGAAGTATGGGGAGTTATTCCGGGATGAATTCTAGTGTATTTGCATTAAATTTCAGTTTATTTTGAATTAAATGCATATCTTCTGACTCTGGAAATGGCATCAAAAACAACCAAAATATCCAACCCTAGTTCCCAACAAATAAACTCTAAATCCGTTAAAAAACTAATTATGAAACCAACGAAACTGGCATGAACTTATGAACATCCAATTCGCATACAGCAAAACAAAAAAGTAAATCTTTCCCATTGGGAATTTCCACGTTCAAAAGACCACCACCACCAAAGTATCTGTGATTTTTTACTATTAAATCCCATACTTCATGTTAACTAGATCATTTGCTTCATGTTATTTTGCAGATAAGGTTTCATCCAACTCCATAAAAATGAGTTATGAATTATTGCTGGATTGTGAAATGAAGGTAGATTTTTTAGCGTGGGTAAAACTCAAGTGTCTAATATGTAATTAGTTACCTAAAAAGCGGTGCAGAAGCCTTCAGGCAGATGTAACCTCGCCTTATTTGGCAGGCTAACGAGGTGGCTCTTGATTCCGATTCTGGATTTTATTACACTTAATTGCCAAGAAAATCTGAACTAACTTATGTTTTTTTGCACTGTTATTGGTCTTGTATTTTAAAAATCCATCGGTTTAGACGATCAGAATTATTTTGAACACTAAATAGTTAAGGAATATTGAATATACAGTTAAGTAATTAAACTCAATCAGTTATTTGCCAATGGATTTTTTCAACAGATTAGGTAGAATACATTTATTAATATGACATATTTTGTGAGGTTTTCGTGAATTTAGCGCAGAGAAGATTGGGCTGCATTCGTTCGTTAAAAAAATCTGTTTATTTTTCCACGTTATCTAACTACATGAATATATCCTTTTGTTAATGATTACATGTTCTAACTGCCATTTTATCGGAGGTGATAGTATGTAAATGCGGTATTATTGAGGCTATGATATTATTATACCAATATTCGACACCACGTTTGACGGTAGAATAGGAAAAGTTGCTGCCTAAATGAGTCGTATTTACTTTGTTGGGTTTGGCTATTTCTTTATGTGAACGCATTTTATGTAGTTTGTTTGTCGGTCAGTCCGGAATCTATATTTCGCCGATTCACTTTTATCTACGCTACTTGAGTATATTCGCTTTAAAGCTTATTTAATTCTGACATGCTAATTGGTTTATAAACGGGATGTTAACATTTTTCAAATGGATTGAATTAGTCAGTACGATCGGCCGTATTTACGTTTAAGTTCAATAGTAAAAATTCTGTGAATGTGAGAATGTGACGAAGTTCATCAGATCAGTAAACGGTATATGTAGGAGTGTGATTAAATATGAATTCAAGTGTATCTTCTTCGTATTTCTGTATGAGATAATACAGGAAATGAGAATAAATACCTGTAATACACATTTGCGGAACCAAATGATTAATTATCTTTGCATAATAGACATTAGCTTTAGGTTTATTTTTAAATATCTGGAACTATGTAGAATATGCGAAGCTACTCAAAGCCGTCAAACTTAACGGTTATGATTTAGGAATAACAAACCTCGCAAAACTTGGGTTCCCAAGTACATCATACTCATCATATATCTATTGGTGAAAATTTGTTTTAATCGGCTTAACTTAAATAAAAATCGTCAAATACGGAAATTTTACCAGAATCCTCAAACCAACCTAAACCTTAAATTGTTTTTGTTTCGTCCTATCTAAGGTTCCCAGAAATACAAAACGCTCTTTTCACGAGTTACCTAAATAAAAGCCGCGATTATTTGCTGAGTTGTTCATTATAAAATAACTAACTTGAAACTACAAATGAACATATTTAGTTATGATTTTATGTTACTCCAGTCAACAGATCCTCAGTTACTGATTCATATTCATCTAGGATATCTATTATTTTATTACTATTTCTATCTATTTAATTATGAAGTAACTACAACGCCAATTTTTCGTTGAAGAATAATAATATGTCATTTATTCATCACCATGATTCGATCTCCGGTTTTTCATTACCAATTACCATCTCAACCTCAAACCACTTAAACCGGCCCGTTGAACTTAGGATAATGATAACAAATTCTTTGAACTTTAGAGTTTGCATTGTTTTTAGTGACTTCAATAATTTCAATCCCGAATTATTAACCGATAGGAAAAAGGCCCGTCGCCGACGTGCACAAGATCTACCTATTAAATCCACGAAACGGTGTCGTGAGGAATTTTGAAAATTCACCGTTTCTAGGATTTAATAGGTAGATCTTGTGCACGTCGGCGACGGGCCTTTTTCCTAGTCTTTTGTTAAGTACGGAAGCGTCTGCTGAATACTTCGTAGTATCCACCCAGGGCAAGGGACGTGGACCCCTTTCCGAATGTTGCCCCTCGGACTTTCACTTGGAAAGTACTGACGGTACATTTCGAATAACTTCGGTAAAACGGTACCACTTCGGGTTGAAAAAACGACTTCGGGTTGAAAAAAAAACTTGGTGATGTGTGTAGTCAGTAGTCGTGAGGCGAGAGAGTGAATGATGAGGATTGAGGTTCGGGATAAATAAACCACTTCGGTTTGAAAAAACCACTTAGACCCCCATCACCCGTCCCCTTCTGATCAGGAGGTGACCCAGTCCCCCTAACATTACATCGTTGAAAAGCCCCTGATCATACGTTTCGAACGACGTATCACACGAATAGATCTGACTATTTTTACCCCCATCCCCCGTCCTCTTCTGAGTTCTGATCAGGAGGTGACCCAGCCCCCCTAACATTTCATCGTTGAAAAGCTCCTGGTCATACGTTTCGAACGACGTATCACACGAATAGATCTGACTATTTTTACCCCCATCCCCTTCTGATCAGGAGGTGACCCAGTCCCCCTAACATTACATCGTTGAAAAGCCCCTGGTCATACGTTTCGAACGACGTATCACACGAATAGATCTGACTATTTTTACCCCCATCCCCCGTCCTCTTCTGAGTTCTGATCAGGAGGTGACCCAGCCCCCCTAACATTACATCGTTGAAAAGCCCCTGGTCATACGTTTCGAACGACGTATCACACGAATAGATCTGACTATTTTTAACCCCATCCCCCGTCCCCTTCTGATCAGGAGGTGACCCAGCCCCCCTAACATTACATCGTTGAAAAGCCCCTGGTCATACGTTTCGAACGACGTATCACACGAATAGATCTGACTATTTTTAACCCCATCCCCCGTCCCCTTCTGATCAGGAGGTGACCCAGCCCCACTAACATTACATCGTTGAAAAGCCCCTGGTCATACGTTTCGAACGACGTATCACACGAATAGATCTGACTATTTTTAACCCCATCCCCCGTCCTCTTCTGAGTTCTGATCAGGAGGTGACCCAGCCCCCCTAACATTTCATCGTTGAAAAGCTCCTGGTCATACGTTTCGAACGACGTATCACACGAATAGATCTGACTATTTTTACCCCCATCCCCTTCTGATCAGGAGGTGACCCAGTCCCCCTAACATTACATCGTTGAAAAGCCCCTGGTCATACGTTTCGAACGACGTATCACACGAATAGATCTGACTATTTTTACCCCCATCCCCCGTCCTCTTCTGAGTTCTGATCAGGAGGTGACCCAGCCCCCCTAACATTACATCGTTGAAAAGCCCCTGGTCATACGTTTCGAACGACGTATCACACGAATAGATCTGACTATTTTTACCCCCATCCCCCGTCCTCTTCTGAGTTCTGATCAGGAGGTGACCCAGCCCCCCTAACATTACATCGTTGAAAAGCCCCTGGTCATACGTTTGGAACGACGTATCACACGAATAGATCTGACTATTTTTAACCCCATCCCCCGTCCTCTTCTGAGTTCTGATCAGGAGGTGACCCAGCCCCCCTAACATTACATCGTTGAAAAGCCCCTGGTCATACGTTTCGAACGACGTATCACACGAATAGATCTGACTATTTTTAACCCCATCCCCCGTCCCCTTCTGATCAGGAGGTGACCCAGCCCCCCTAACATTACATCGTTGAAAAGCCCTTGGTCATACGTTTCGAACGACGTATCACACGAATAGATCTGACTATTTTTAACCCCATCCCCCGTCCCCTTCTGATCAGGAGGTGACCCAGCCCCCCTAACATTACATCGTTGAAAAGCCCTTGGTCATACGTTTCGAACGACGTATTAAAAATTGTAACTGGATTGGGTTTGGGTGATGATGGTGATGCATGTTGGGAAGAAGAGACATAAAGACGGGAAAAATATTGTTTCGTAAAAGGATTCATGTGGTGGGTAAATTTAGAATAAAAAAGGAATTGGGGCATTGTGATTGAAGAACGAAGGAGCGCAGCGGAGTGGAAGGAGAAGATGACTTATACTTATGATAAGAATCGGTTCGGCTGTGTGGTGTGGTGGAGAGGTAGTAGTGGAGACTGGAGAGTGTGGAGGAAGCAGACTGCGCAAGTCGGCTTCAGCACTCATCTTACATAGCCTTTTATTACTTAGGGAGATAACCGATTAGTCACATTGTTAATGTTCGTGCGCACTGAACACTGCTCAGCGGATCAATTTTTAATTTCAAAATATAATTTAAAGAATATATATAACGTCATTTAATGCCCATTATGAGAGCGATGCCAATATATTCTGTCCCTTACTTGTTACAATTCGTATATGTGAGTTGGTAGAGCCCTAATCACACTATATGAACATTAGTTAATAAAAATGGAAATGAGCAATAAATAATGTCCAATTTTCGAGTCCAAGATTCCAGTTTCAAAATTTATAAACAATTGCTTTGCAGTTATAACTTTGTTACAAAAAACCAACTAATCTAATTGTAAGCTACGACATTTTTAAGTGAACCAATCAGCATCACACAATGCCTTCAATGGAATTTGAACGTCGGGAAAACAATTGACAATCTGATTTAAAATGCCTTGATTCCGCATAAATAATAACCTCATATCATATTGCAAATCGCCTCGTATCACATCCACATCCTTGCAAGTACAACAGTTTGTTACCTAGATATTCTACTAAACTTTTAATTCTAATTAAAAAATTCAGTGCAACCGAAATATCATCAATTAATTATCGATTACGATTATCATTAATATTTCCTTTGCTCAGAAATTAAGTAGATTTTTCAGCTAATGGACACGGAATGTTGACGTAGTGCATTTATGGAAATCACTCTCAAGTTACGAGATCACAACAAATGCCAATTACATAAATACAATCCCATCATATCCTTAATTGTTTTTACAATAATTAGCTGCCCTTTTAGCACACTTGACTTCTAGCTTGAGAGGAAGCTATTTCTTTACAATAATAACATTGAAATTATACATATTATTATAGTGGAACATTTTGCTGGTGCATGGTGACCTATTTTAGATACAGTTCATAAATTCTTGCCCTTTCTTGAGTTTCTCAATCTATTTATCAGATTTCAGATTTATCAGAATCAGATTTATCAAATACATCATTGACAGTTGACACCGTTCAGAAAATGTTTTAAGGAAATGTTAGATTATGATTCCTCATAATTTAGTTATTATCCAATTCTATGGTTTGTAGATACATTGTCGATTCGATAGCGATTATCAGCACTGTCGAAAAATGTCATTTTAGACACGCTTCTATCGTCAAGAACAATTAAAAAACAGACAGCCCGAGATTCATTAATCATTAAACATTGACAAAAATTTAAGTCGGTTAAATGTCAACTTCAGTTCATTAGTCAGTATATTTATAGTCAAGTCGCAGTACCTGTGACATTATATAGATTATTAAATTCATAGTGCAGATAAAAATACCACCTTATCACTCTTAATCGAAGCGGTAATAAACAACATTGCTCTCAAACCAAATCGATTAGGATTAGGAGTTTAAGAGGTATATACAAACAATCAATCAAAATATGATTTGATGGCTTTACATTAATATTCGCATAAAATAGTTTTGATCGTTTAAGGCAGTATCAAAAACAGAGTTTCTTTCGAAGTGCACAGGGTGCAGGATATCAGTAACTACACCAACTGATCCGTTTTGGAAAATTGAGAACCCAATCAGCAAGGACTGACTTGTAATCAGTCAACATTATAATATAGAGATTGGGTAATTATCATTCAGTCGCCTCTTCGGCATCCACATCTTCCTCCAGGAGGATTTGTAACAAGATTTCATGAACTGGCTCAAAGGATTTTAAATATCCGGATTTAGTCAAGTGCAGGTAGTCCCACATGTCGTGATGACTAATGTTCCCTAAAAAATAAGTTCAAAAACAATTACTCCGTTGACCCTAATCCATTAACGAGCATTTATTTAGTCTGTTTGAAGTACCATTAGGTTGAACGAATCCAGGGTCAATGTTCACCAGCTGCGTTTTATATTTCCCAGTCAACTTTTTGGATACCAATTCATTGACGAGGTAATTTCGGTCCCGTATTGGGTTAGGTTTTTCACCTCTTGGAAGGATGGACTGTAATGATCGAAACGGATGAAATTAATTACTAGCATTGATATTTAAAATTGAATTGGTTTCTAAAAACGGCAGAATTCTGATTATCTTACCAGAACAATAATTTCCGTTTGACTCTGTTTTCCTCTTATAGCATCAACGATTGTATCGATTCCCTCCGCTACCTGTTCTGCAGTACATCCATGATTATTTGTGCCCACTAATAGCACCACCGCCTGACAAATCGATAGAAATGAAATGATTTATTTGATTAATTCGTCATGATACAGGAAATTTTAAATGATATGCGGAAAAACCTGCCCCTTGTAATAAGCGTCTTTAATATAACCGCAATAGGTTACAAATATTATAGAGGGGCGCTTATTGCATGGCTCGGTTTTATCCTGATACCATATTAAATTGGTTGATTATTTCAGCTTTTTCAGGATAAGGACTTTTTATATGTTATATTAATTTCTAAAATCAGTTGTTATTACAATGCTTATTTTAAACTAACACATAATAAAAAGGCTGTTAAATCGTCCGTTTAACCGATTTATCTTTTGTACCTTTGGATTCATATTGTCCATTTCGCCATTAAGACATCTCCAGAGAACATGTTCCGTCCGTTCCCCTCCGATTCCAAAGTTGAGGGCGTGCATGGGAGCAAAGTGCGTGTCCCACATGTCCGTGTAACTGAGATAAGCGACTATGGAATCCCCGATAAACACCACTTCCGGTTCCTTCTCCTCCGTCTCCGACACGAACCTCTTGTGCTACAAGTTAGACAAAATCAGAACAATTAGAAAAGAACATTGACATTCTTGTTCTTCATTCTTTGTTAATGCACGTTTTGATGAATTACAGATTAAGCAAGTAAACTTACGACAGTCATCCATCGATCATCTCCAAATAAATCCGGATTGATAGTAGGCACGGCCGCAGGGTTATCAGCCATTTTATACAATGTTGTGTGTGCACGATTTACGAAAGTACCGTAAAAATCAAAATTGAAGAAGTTGGTCAGTTCTTTCCTTTCACCTTTGACCTTTGTTTTTGGCTTCAACCTTTGACCTTTGGGTTTGGATCTTGAGCTACGTAAATGATGTGGCAAAAGTTTAACTTAATTTGTAATTGTTGATTATTATAAAAAACTAGGCAGCCACAGGCCCGATATCGGGCCTTGAAATTGTAGATAAACTTTTAGTGGCAGCTAATTTCAAACAAAAGTTTCAGGCGTCAGCCACAGCCATTTTTACGATTGCACCCGTAGCTCAAGATACGGACACCTCTGAACGTTCCCCTACTCGTTATTGGTTATAACGCCGTTGTTTAAGGGTTCTGATCTAGAACCCTTAAAATATCCATTCCCCAAGAATTCCCTCAATGTCCTATCTAAATAAGTGTTATCATTATCATTGAACCCTGCCCCAAACACCCTTTATCCCTATTAAAATACAACACTAACCGCTTCTAATCACTATTTCACATTCAAAAGGAGACACGTCCTCACTCCGTAAATTTGGCAATGACCAAAATTAGACCTTTTGGCCGTCTGAAGGTCAGGGTGCCTAAATTTCAAAATTCCAGCACAACTGAAAGATTTCTCGGTGAAAGAAGTTGCCAATCGATATGTCACACGATAATTTCGAAATTTCGACGACTTTGACCGTTTCAAGGTCAAGGGGTCAAAATTTCAGAATTCCAACATAGCCAATGTATTTTTCGAAGCTTAACAGTGTAAATTGATATGTAACATGACCATTTACATACAATTTAACGTTAGGTCAAGTTGGCCTAGGTCGCAGGTCACGGAATTTTGAAAGGTCATATAGCCTACCGTAATTCCGAATTTTTTTAAGAATTTTTGGCTATTTCAGTTTTTCGATAACTCAAGCCAGTAAGAAGTAGTAAGCTGGAACATCAGAGACATACAAATGGCCTTTTTTATTATAATAGATAAAAATGATTGCACATTACATATTACATTATATTTGATATTCAATATTGCATTAAAATTTACCCACCTGTCTGTATGTGCCCGTGGCGTGGATTCTAGATTCAAAATCCAAGCAAAAGTTTGAAGTTAAAGGAACTGAACGAAAAATGTTACTTTCTTTGAAAATGTGGATAGATTTTGTAGATAAGATCAAAGATGAATTGACTAAAATTGACAATGTATAGATAGTAAATGGAAATGATGAAGAGTTATCAAAATTCAGCTTTGGTGGCTAAAGCAATTAATTCAGCTTGGCAGACAGACTCTCAATGCCCCTCATCTACCAAACTACCAACACCCGTCTCAAAGTTCCCAACTCTACCAATTACTTAAAATGTTAAAATTAGTTATATTATATAGCTTAACTTGTTACCAATTAAATTGTAGCTTACCAATTAAATTAAGAACAACTACATTTGACATTGACAACTACACGCTTGCTGACTTTCCCGTAACTTTACATGTCGAATATATTTTAGACACCCATACTCACAGAGTTATGGTAACGTTTCTTTCGAATCTCTTCGCTATTTCCAATGGGACAGTTTGGATTTTGGAATAATCTCGGGTTAATACAATTAATTGGCAATACTATATTTCCTTGTTAATCACTATGTACCACAACTCTAGCCCTAATATTACGGCAAATATTCAAAAGTATTGCCCCCCTTCCGCCTTCGTCTCCGTTTCTTTGGGAGATATTCTGGACATGTTTTATGAACATGGTCCCTGGCAGTGGCGTTTTAAATCGATCCAACTATTGTCTTTGATGGGGGCTAAATCTCATTGTCAGGGTCAGAAGTAGTTGGGGGTAATCTGTTCGTACGTGCGCCGTGATTGTTCTCGAACAAGGGAGCACACGTAAGTACCCTTGCAGGCCAGGGGACTAATAAGGAAGATGATGGATGGGGGGGGGGTCCTGCAGACCGCGTATATCGGATCGGGTGTCAGGCTGACATACAGGTGACGACCCCGCAGGTCAAAGCAATGGGTATAAGAAAGGTGGGGGCGAAAAATGCAAAAAAAATCGCCAACTCAACCCTTTTGCTTAGTGGCAAAATAATTTATTTGAGAATTTAAGATAAACGGGTTCGAGATAGAGGGGTCCGAAGTACCCCCCATGACATATATTTTTCCTTATTGATACTACTCTAGAGACAATATTGTATTGGTTTAATTGGTGTTCTAAATTAAAAAATATAATAAGTAATATGAATTGTGCAACATTTAATAGCAAATCTATATTCCTGAATTCCTGATCTATAAATACAAAATAAATGTTAAGGGAGGGGGGGGGGGGATTTAAACAGTACGGAAATTGTTATTATTTCCCTATCTAAAAATTGTTATTATTTCCCTATCTAAACTAATGGTAAAAACCAATTTACGGGGTCAATCTACCCGCCCCCGCCCCACCCGGCCAGTCAATTTTTCACAGCCTCAGGAGCCATGCATGTGATGACGTTGTCAGACTTGAAAATACAATTTTTAACTGTTTGCTCTAAAACCGACCGTGGAACATCAATAACCTTTTTTTCGGTTGTATATGACCTTATGCTTTACCCCCGAGCCCCCTCTGAAGGTTAAAATAAAGTGATATAACAACCAACACAAAACATGTCGAATGTGGTATCAATTGAAAGGTATTATGATAGGTGACGGACGCGTACGGATTTGAACGGATCATAGCGGTTTCCATGCTCATATCGGCCATCTTTGATCCTCCAAACTGGGAATTCATTCCTCCACTCGACGAATCTGAATGGACTGCTCTAGTCCAAGTAGTTCTGACAGAAGGGCTGTTCATAAATAAGTAGTGAATATAAGATATAAGTATGAGAAGCCCAAGGGGTGAAAGAGGGGCAAGGGATACTGGGCGCGGGGCGGATATAAGGGGCGCTGGGGTGAACGGCCCTTCTGCTCCAGAAGTTTCCACGCCAGGCTTCTGTACTGTTCACTCACAGTTTCCTCGCATAATTCAGTCCGGACAGAGAGTGGAGAGGCACACATTCTAGCGAGACGGTGTCTGCACAAAGCACCCTGTACTTGGATTTCAATTACATCTCTCCTCGACCACCCAACAATTACGAAACTAACTTCAGAACAACTAATTACATCTGCAGGTCAAACGTAAGTCAGCATCAGCAATATCAGCATCATCACTACTAAAATATAAAATCCTTGAACTGGAAGAAGGTTGAACGAAGGTGGTGACGAGATGGACGAGAATGATCTGAATTGGCTGGCGGCCATTGAGCACGCTCAGAGTGAAATGGACAGTCTGAACGAGATAGCGACCAAAGAGATCATCCAGATCGAGAACAAGTACAACAAACTCCGGAAACCATTGTACGAGAAACGAGCCACAATCATTGACAGGATCCCCAACTTCTGGGCCATGGCCGTAAGTCCACTTAGTCCACATACCTAGAACTAGGTTTAAAGTTTAAAGCTTTTTAAACTTTACGTTCTACGTTATCAAAACATTTATTATTTATGTTACTAATCTTTTTTTACGGATCCCACAGATTCTCAACCATCCACAAATCTCTAAGCTGATTGACGAGGAAGAGGAACATTGTCTGTACTTCCTAAACAAACTTGAGGTTGAGGAATTCGAAAACGTCGAATACGGTTTTCGGTAAGCCTCTTCTCTTTGTTAAACATTGAAGTGTATTTGATTCCTGAACAAAATCAATCGTATAACTTATGGATTAACAAATTATATTGTTTTTTTAGAATTAAGTTCATTTTTGACGAAAATCCTTTCTTCGACAACGCAGAATTAGTGAAAGAATTCCAGTTTGGCCCAAATAGTAAGAAAATGATATAATGCTATTTATTATAATTATATAATTATTCAATATTCGTAAAAATTATGCTAGCTGCCTGGATTTTATTTGCTTGCTTCCGTTTTGTGACTTTTAGTTGAGCCAAAATCGACGAGTACTGCGATTCAATGGAAAGAGAAATTGGACTTGTCCAAAAAACAGAAAGAAATAATGATGGAACGGAGAAAGAGGGGTTTGGAGGTTAATACATTCTTCTCGTGGTACAGTGATAACTCTGACCCGATTGCAGACGACATTGCTGAGGTACAGTAACACATAAACGAGCATAATTAAAGGTGTTTGTCAATATGTCAATTGTCAAGCAATCCATAACCACCTTGTATTCTCTTTACACAGGTGATCAAGGATGACTTGTGGCCGAATCCCCTGATGTACTACTTGACCCCCGGCGGTGATGAGCATGACTTTGAAGATGGGTACGTGCTTTGATATTAATACTCGCCTCGTTTAACCTTTTTTTGGCGTCAGTAATTGATAAAATGGAATTAAATCGGATTAATCGGAAAAAACTACATGCAGATATTTATTTTGTTGTATAGTGACGAAGGCAATGACGTCGAAGAACCCGTTGTAATGGAAGAAGAGGTTGTAGAAGATGATAAAGCTGCGGTTGGTGAAGACGAAGAGGAGGAATTAGATGACCATTAATTTTTTTAATTTAGCAGATAGGTCAGTGCACATTCATGTGCACTTTTCTCGTGACCTGTCATTAAAGATGAATTTCAATGAAAATGTAAGTGTGTGTTTATGATCTGATATGTTAGGTACTCCTCTGCTTTTGTAAACAGGCCTCAATAAGTTTAAATTAAATGGTCGATCTCCTTTTGAATTTCTTCCTCGCGATCAGTGTTTTTTTTTGTGGGAAAGCCTTCTTGTTTAGTCTGACTACATTTGCGAAAGTTTTGTGGCCGTATTACTATCGCGTTTTATATAAGCACATCTCGTAAAGCTACTTACATAAATCAAATGTGGCCTATGATGTTGTTCAGGCCTAAGCCTTCATAATAATTTTAGGAATATATTTTAAGGAATAATATTTGCAGTTTAGTTTGTATACGTGTTATCATATTCTATATTGTAATCTCTGTACTCAAATCCTTGCAACCTTGAACTCAGCTCTCTGAATTTGTCTCCTAATCTCTAGATTCCAGACAGTTTTGTATCGTTTTCCTAGACTAATCTAATTATCGTCTATACATATTGATAATAACTAATTGGTATCGTACGATCTTTTCTGTCATGAGTTGAATGTCTTGTAAGTTTTGAGGCGTATTTCTATTCTTATAATATTACTTTTCAAGGTAATCATTCTCCATAAAAGCGGAATGATTCCTTCATCTCACTTGAGTCAGTCATCCATTACCCCAATCTGGACTAGAGGTCCCAATTGTCTCCCGTTTCTAAACGGCCCAATTCTAAATTTTTATCCTGTCCACATTCTTCGTTTATTATTAGACCTATTAAATTGCCAATCAATTTATTGTTGAAACACTGCCTATTTATTCGCATCTCTGCAAGTAGAACATCTCCAGCTCACTTTACATGCCTCGTATTTAAATCCATACTTTTACATTTCCATCAAAAACCAGTCACATTAAATCATACACATTTATACGTAACCTTCGACCACAACATTTAACATGGTCCTTTCAACCGGATGCTACACCGGAAGTCAAACTTGATTGTGAAAAATCGAAGTCATTCTATAAACTGTGTTCGTATTCTCAGAAATACATATTATTCGAAAACATTCATTTTGATTGTCCTCTGCGAAGTTCAAAGTGAATTCGTTCTTCGAAACAGACAGTAAAAGTACTTTAAAGTGAACTATTGTCATATGATATAGTGCCCAGTCAATTTATCATAATGACTTCAAAGGTTGAAAAAGCAGAAAAGGACAGAGATGCTTCTAACACAAGTGTTGAGTACTTACTCAAAAAGATTGCGGACAAAGATGTAAATCCCATCACTGAACATGTGGTAAATCAGTACATCCAAATTCTCGATCGAGCAAAGACTAAACTTGAAGAAAGTTATGACAGAATCGTTGGTCAAGGCGTTGCGGACATGGATCCATACAATAAGGCCCATTTTGCAATTTTGGACAAAGTTGTTAAAGCTCATTCAGAACTACAAACTATCAAAGATTCCTTCTCAACCCCAAGTCCAAGTGCAGGTTCGGGATCAAAATCAGATCAAGCAGATGTTCGACTACCCAGGCTGACATTGCCCACTTTCAACGGAGAAATTCAAAATTGGATGTCATTTCACGACATGTTTTGTGCATCTGTTCACCACACATCGCTGAAGAAAGTCCAGAAATTGACGTACCTCCGGTCAGCATTAACCGGAGAAGCGTCCCGTCAAATCAATTCTCTTCCCATCACTGATGACAATTATGATACAGCCTGGGACCTACTTACTCAAAGGTATCATAACGAACGAGAACTATTCTTCGCTATTTTGGGGAAACTTATCGGCCAGCCCATTGTTCCAGGCAACTCAGCCAAGGAGTTACGTGCGCTTATCGACGTAAGTAAAGAGTGCATTCATGCTCTTGAATCACTTCAATTACCTGTGGACCATTGGGATGCAATTTTCCTATATCACATAGCCACCAAATTGGACAACATGTCCAGGGAAATGTGGGAACAAACTCTCACTACAACTACAATTCCTCCCCTAAAGGAATTCATGGTTTTCCTCGAACAACGAGCAAGGGCTCTTGTAGCAGGAGGAACAACTCAGACCAAATCAGCACCAAATGTCAACCAAGGACGACCTGGTCATCCTCAGAATCATAGACGTGCTGCATTTGCACATCATGGATTGTCAGTTACTTGTCGACTGTGTAAGGGAGATCATGCTACTTACAGGTGTAACAAGTTCATTTCCATGAAAGTACCCGAACGGTGTGAAACTGTCAAAAAGTTTGCACTATGCTACAACTGCATTGGAGATGGCCATTCTCAGTCCAAATGTCCATCTCAAGGAACCTGCCGAATATGTAAAGGGAGACATCATACTCTGCTACATAGGGACAAACCCCCAGCTGCTCCTACTGAAGATGGTCAGTCAACAGTCTTGGCTCAACATACCAATATCAATCCCTGGAATCAAGGAATGCTAGCAACGGCAGTGGTCAAGGTACGAGACCGTCATGGTCATTTTCATTTGTGTCGAGCCTTCCTCGACGGCGGATCAACCGCTAGTTTCATATCCGAATCCTGCATACGACGGCTGGGGCTCTCAAGAACCCAGAACTCTGCTCAAGTGCTCGGAATAGCTTCTACAGCAATAGGAACTGCCAAAGGAATCACTTCTTTGCAGCTCACGTCACATTTCTCCGAAAATCCAACATATGCAGTACAAGCATTGGTTCTTCCATCTGTAACTACCCGTCTACCAATTCACAAATGTGATCCAAGCAAATGGACACATCTCCATGGTCTAAGGTTAGCTGATCCCCTCTTTCACAGACCAGATTCTATTGACATTTTGTTGGGGGCGGATATCTTCTACACCATTCTACTGAACGAGTCAAAGAGTGGAATTTCTGGCTGTCCCAAAGCCATCAAAACCACTTTCGGATGGATTGTAGCTGGCGAAACAAAGTCAAATTCAGCCAAGGTAATAGTCAACATTACTGAGGTGGACATTGATCAACAATTGCGTAAGCTCTGGGAGATTGAGACAGTTTCAAATACCCGGACTCTAACCAAGGAGGAGAGGGATTGTGAAGACCACTTCAGATCCACTCATACCATCAACAGCAATGGAAGATTCGTAGTCAGCCTTCCATGCAAACGGCCCGTATCTACTCTTGGCTCATCACGAGATATGGCTGTACGACAGCTGAAGCAGTTAGAAGGACGTTTCATCCGGGTTCCAGAAAGACATATTCAGTATCGTCAATTCATGGAGGAGTACCTGAGGTTGGGACACATGGAAGAAATTGTTCCGGAGGAAATATTTTCCAATTCATCCCCATCCTGCTACATCCCTCACCATTTCATATTAAAGGAATCCAGTCGGACTACAAAGTTGAGAGTCGTATTCAACGCCTCATTCAAGACATCATCTGGTATATCCCTCAACGATGTACTAATGGTGGGCCCAACGATTCAGGACACCTTAACGGATATCCTGATGAGATTTCGAATCAATCGAATCGCATTTTCGGCTGACATTACGAAAATGTATAGGCAAGTACTTGTCACACCCAGCGATGCCAACCTTCAAAGAATAGTTTGGAGAGATTCCCCCACAGAGGCAATCAAGGATTATCGACTGCTGACTATCACGTACGGGACTGGACCAGCTCCCTTCTTAGCCACCCGGGTACTGCAACAATTAGCTACAAATCATGAAACTGAGTTTCCGCTAGCTTTTCAACCTGTTATGAGGGATATCTACGTAGATGACCTTTTATCTGGAGCTGGGAATTTGGCTACTTCTATTGAAACGGTCAGTCAGATCAACAAATTAGTATCCAAGGCGGGCATGGAATTTCGTCAATGGTGTTCAAACTCTCCTGAACTATTGTCATCCATTCCAAGTGAGTTACGAGCCACTCAACAACTCCTTCCTTTAGAAGACGAGGCAGATCCAACCGTCAAGACACTGGGAATCTTCTGGGATCCTCAACAAGACACGATCACATTCAAGGTGAATATTGATTTATCAATATCAGGTTCCCGATTGACGAAACGAAATGTGCTCTCGGAAATATCAAAGATTTTCGATCCATTGGGTTTCCTGTCTCCAGTCATCATCACAGGACGGATCCTTATTCAGCAATTATGGAAATTGCAAATCGAGTGGGACGATCCACTTCCTGTTACGATTCAACAACAATGGTTAACGTACCGAGACAGTTTGTACTTAATCGAAGACATCACCATCCCTAGATGTATCAATCCAACAAGTTCCGGTATTACCAAACTTGCGGGATTCTGCGACGCTTCCGAGAAAGCGTATGCAGCTGTGGTGTACCTCTGCGTATACAGTTCCAACCAACCTCCGGTTATTTCGATCGTGGCTTCTAAAATCCGTGTTGCTCCTGCCAAAACCGTCTCTCTGCCCAGACTGGAATTGTGTGGAGCCGTTTTACTTTCAAATCTGATTCAGAAGGTACAAATCAATTTGAATTTAACTAATGATTCTACAACATTATGGACAGATTCAACCGTTGTACTGTCATGGATTAAAGCCCCTCCATCAACATGGAAGGTGTTCGTGGCCAATCGAATTACGGAGATTCAGGAACGAACTCCATCATCCCTTTGGAGACATGTTCCAGGAATCGACAATCCAGCCGATTGTGCATCCAGAGGTATCAATCCCTCCGAATTAAAATCCCATCCTCTGTGGTGGAACGGGTCATCTTTCCTCCTGTCACAAGAATTCGATTGTGAACCACCGTCATTATCAAATGAAGACCTGACAGCCATGAAACAGGAGGAAAGGAGTGAAGTGGTAATTTTACATGCTATCATGAATGAGAATTCATTGCTTCATGGTTACTCCTCATTGTGGAAACTCAAGCGAATTACTGCAACAATGTTACGATTCCGACACAATTGCCTGATCAAAATGCAAGTGAAGAAGAAGTCGTATCCAACCATGCTCCT